>VWZZ01005754.1:2837586-2897187 GCA_013399095.1 Psophia crepitans | reverse complement strand
ATCGCGGCCCAGCGCTGCCGCGCGGCGACCGCGCTTCAGGGGCGCCGGCGTTCCCGTCTCGCCCGCCGCCCCTCAGCCGCGGCGGCACCTGCGTGGCTCTTCCTTCGCCTTAAACACCAAAAGTCGAAAATGGAAAAGTTTCGACATTCCCGCACTCTGAAAACGTCACAAAAGGGGCTTGTCCCGGGAAGGAACTGAGAGCTGCCGGCTCTCGCGGGGATGCCCCGGGGGGCCCCTCCTCAGCCCTCCGCCGGCTGCTCTGACCCCGCTCGGTTCCCAGGCGTGAGGCAACATGTCCTCACAGGCGCCGCTTTCCACTGCACCCCTGAAACCAGAGGCAACGAGGCCTCGCTGAGCGCAGGGCTGGAGGGCAGGTCGAGGACGTGGACCCTGTGGTGGTGCTGGCAGCACCGTGCCCCACATCTCGGCTATCTTCACAGGTACGGCTGCCCGAGGGGTTCCCCTGCCTCCTCAGCCCCACAGGAGGATGGCAGGAAATCTCCTTCTGTGCTTTCAAAACGTGCACCCATCCTGCTCCCGCCATTAGCTATCCAGCTTCCACCGGGACTGAAAAGCCTCAGGAGGAAGCACCTTCCTTCCAGACCTGAGCTGGTTCGTGCTGGCAGGACCACATCCAGAATCCCTGAGGGCCTGGAGCTCTCTTTGGAGGTCGTTACAGCAAGCGCTCGACTGCTGTGGCTGCAATTCAAGCCTTCTCCCCAGTGTCTATCTCTGTGAAAGCTGCGGGGTTTTGGAGCAGAAGACAGGCTGACAGTGCCTGTCACAGCCGCCTGCGGGAACTCCTGCCTCTGGATCTGTGTGGGGCCGGGATGGGGGTCAGGGCGCCAGACATAGCCCCTTCTCCCTGTGGGACAGCACCCAGCCCTCATGTATGCAGCCTGAGATCTGAATCTCAGCCTCCCCACCACTGTGTCACCAAGGGCTGTGAGCCCTTTCCAAAATGGGGAAGTTCCTCACTGTATTGAGAAGAATCAAAGCTACCAAAGTGTTGTTGATGAAATGCAGTAATTACTAGCACAGGGCGGAGTCCTCGCTCTGGCAAAACTCAGAGTGGAGCCAGCAGGAGTTTTGCCAAGGATGGTGGCAGACTCAGGCCCAGCTGGCTATGAACGTGGCTTCCCGACAGCCCTGTAAAGACTGAGAGGAACACCACTCGCTGTGGTTACTGATGAACAAATGCAGCTGCACGGGCTGCTGAAGGGACTTTCAAACCACCATGTGCGCATCTGGGCGACTCCGCTCCTGGCCTCCAGAAGCAGGAGAGCATTCTAACCGTGGCGTCAGGACTAGTGGCTCCTTTCTAAGCACGGACTCTCATCTTCTGCTCTCTCTTCTCTTCCCAGATCTTCCAGACAGGTAAAAATCATGCAAAGGAGCAGGGAATTGGTTTTCCTTGTGGTGTTACTAGTTCCTGCAAAGAAATACTTAATTTTCTGGTTCTGCTCTGAGGGATAAGGTTCAGATGAGAGAAAGAGATGGAGGGACAGAAAGAGGCAGAAGTGTTTTAAACCCACAGGGCTGTCACTGCAGCACAGAATGGTCCAGTGAGACAACCAAGTCATGGCCATACCAGGTGCCGGTGGCCTGGAGTCACCTGTGGCCCCATGCTGTTGGGACACGGCGTGGCAGCAGGCAGGTGTGTGCTGCTTTGTAGGCAGCGAGCTCTCAGGTGCCCTCCCCACCGCATCTGCCCTTGGGGGACATGACACTGGGGCCTCTCAACTTGCCACCCAGGCACTCGGTGTGATGACACAACCCTGTGAGGAGGGGAGGGCAGGTTCTAGCTGCACGTGCCCACGCCACCTCTCTCTCTCCAGCAGCCCCACCTTTATCCCAAACGTGCCTCAGCTCTCACTCCCAGCCCACCCACAAGCATGCAGGGTGCTGGACAGTCACTGTAGGTGGCTGAGCACCCACCTGAAATGAAGTCTGGAGCAGGGAGGGTTGTGCAGCCTGTGTCCTAGCAGATGCAATACCACAAGGGCTAATCCCAGTCACAACACCGTATCCTGTTGTTTTTCCCTAGGCTGCCACAAATCAATTAAAAGCTGCAGGCTTGATGCTGCTGTGACACTGTAGCATGGGGGACTACTGTGTTTGTTCACAGCTTGACCAAACAGCGTCCTTGTGTTCAGCAAGTGCTACTTCCAAAGTGACATGGCTGCGCTTGCATGACTGAGTGGCTTTGACTCGGTCCACCCTCTTTCCACTTCCTTCCCAAATCTCTTCTGAAGTAGTGAAAGAACAGAGGGGCCTCATCAGAAGGTTGGTAGGGACGTCTCCAGTGACATAACCCAACATATCACACGCTGGAGAAGATGCCTGGGAGGTCTCTAAGGCAATGTGAAGCCCTATTCAGTCATGGGTGCCATTTTGTGAGGTAGGGTGATTACCCTCATCGATGGCATACATATCAAAGCACCCAGGGCAAGAATAAACAAACATCTTTGGCACTGCTCATCTTAGCCAAAAGGCAGGTGTGTGTGTGTGTGGGGGGATATAGCAAGCTTTCCAACTATTTCCCTGAACTCAGCCCTGATGTTGCAAGAACTGCCTAGCTGTGAAAACACAGCCTCGCCTTGATTTACGCCGCTTGTGGGTAAGATGACTAAGAAGAAGAAGGGGAAAAAAAAAAAAAAAAGAGCAGAACAGGAACAGAAATCCCAGTGGGAGCGCGATGCGGGTGTGTACCGATTTGGTGGGACAGTCAGGTTGGGGAAACTGCAGCCAGAGCTTCAGGCAGTAGGAAGAAGAGACCACAAACCACATGATACGTATCACGATGTTCCACCTAAGATACAAAAGCATGCCACAAGCTTTTATGAAGACAACTCTTTGGTAACAGCAAGGGAAATTAATTCTTTTGTGTAGTTGTAACATTTTTTTCTCCTTCAGATGAGTTCCATATGTCCTTGTGATTTTTTTTCCTTTAAACACAGCAGTTTAGAACAAATCTTAAGTAACGTTTAGCCTGCTTCTAAAGTAAATATTTACAAAAACATTAAATAATGGTTCTGATCTTTGGAAAATGTATATTGCTCCCTACCTGCTACTGTTCTGTGCCTATCTGGAGTAATAGAGAAGCTTTGTAATAAACCCCGAGGCAGTAAAAGCAGTATAACAATGTGATTAGCAGCAATCAGATGGGAAATACTGACTATTAAAAACTGTGAAGAGATAAGAGGGATAAACTGCAAAGGGAAGGTTATGTTATTTTGTTTCAACAAATTTCAAGAAATTTAATGGGGGAATAGGCTTTTAATCTTACAAGAACTGTATTGGTTTTTGGAAGCATAATAGTGCTAGCTGATATTTATGTCATGTATCATCTTCAAAAAGCTTTACTAAATAAATATTAATCATTTCACCAACCACTTAAAGGCAACCACTTCAGGGGTGCGGTGAGGCAACAACTTAACAAGTAAGTTGTACTGAGATAGGAAGTGAAGACAGCCAGATTCAATACGGAGTCCATGTGGGTACAAAAAATATTTGTGGAGGCTTTAACAATATCTTTAATCAGGCAAAACAAAATCCCATGGAATAGAGGGCAGATTTCTTTGTTAATGAGAAGCTGGCATTGGAACTTGTAATTACAGTGTGTTTTCAATGGGTAAGGAAGATTATTAGATCTGAGAGGAAACAGCTTGTGAGGGATCAGTATTTGCATGCAGGGAAGTGTAAGACTTTTTATCAGAACATGCTCCGTACAGGGCTCACTACCCTTTTGTCTCTTCCTCGCCTCTTGCCCTCCTCCCAGGAAAAATCATACTGTTGGCCTGTGCCATGTCGGTATTTCCCTCTCTGCCATGGTGTACTTGGTTTT
Organism: Psophia crepitans; assembly: GCA_013399095.1. NCBI lineage: Eukaryota > Metazoa > Chordata > Aves > Gruiformes > Psophiidae > Psophia > Psophia crepitans. Next base: position 2,893,340 of record VWZZ01005754.1, on the reverse strand, counting down.
CAAGAATTACAAAGCACCCAGTAGATTTCAGTCTTTGCATTTCTTATACCTTTCCTGTAACAAGGAACTCTGGCCGACCCACTGACTGTCCCAAAAGCTGTCCTATGTCAAAACTCGAAGAGTCAGAAACCAGCTTTTTCTTTTTCCACGAACAAAGCTGAAGGTGTTTTCTGCTCCTGCCAGAGATGACAGATGAGATTCAACCTTTTTGTACGCTACAGATCATAGAATAATCTAGGTTGAAAGGGACTTCATGAGGTCCAACCGCCGTCGCTGTGAGCAGGGTTAACTTCAATGTTAGATCAGGTTGCTCAGGTCCAGTTAAGGATCCTAATTAGATTTCTCTGCTCTCTTATGCACAGGTGGCAGTATATGTAGCTGTCCTGGCCTCGAAGAGTAGTAAGCCTAAAGCAGTTGCACTGCTAGCTATCATGCCGTGACTCGTTATTTGCCATGACACTTGTGCTGTGATGTGTCTAGCAAATACAGATTTTCCTGCTGAAGACTGATTTTGATGTTAGCAGTTGTAGTCACATTGCTCGGTCGTGCAATTCACGATTTGAAACATGCCATTGTCAGAAGAACAAGCCTTTGCTACTTAAGGCTGTCACACTGAAACTGCTGAATTATCACGACTGTTTTAATGTTTCACATCTTTTTTTCCTGTGTGTTGCAACCAATACAATGTGGTCACTGTAGTCTGTCTTATATTTCCTTGCCTGTTTGTCCTCCTGTGTCCAATTCTGTGTCTTTTGTCTCAGCGTTCCAGAAACAACCAATCTAATTCTTGAAGAAAATCCCCTCTCAATCCTAACATACTCCCTTCTAAGGACTAGGTATGAATTTTGCAGACCAACCAACATTAATAGCTTGTATTACATTTTGCAAAGTCTCACCTTGTGCTGTGGCCTCTGCAATGACAGACCACATCCTGCCTGAGACTCGGCGTGTAAATATGCTGAAGAAAACCTTTCCCAGTGTCAGACTCTGGTATGCATTCTCCCTCTGTATAAAGTTTAGTCTGTGTTTCTGTGTATAATATTACACATGCACACACCTAGGAAGGTGTATGTATCTATGTGTATGTGTTTATATACGTTAGTGTGTTTATATGTACATATACATAGATGGATATATACATGCATACACACACAAAAGCGTGAGTGCTATTAGAGCTCCATTATATGCTTTTTCAGCTCTTTTTCCCACCCTCTCAAAGATATGCTGGATTTGAGCCCATGGAGGCAGAAGCCTGGCCTTCTGTGCTGTCCTACTACAAGTATCCGGTCTTTTTGAGATCTTTTTACTGCAACTTAAGCAGAACGTTACTGTTCCATTCCTAAAACACATTAAATCAGGGAGATGGGAGAAAAACAGGTCTGAAAGCGACTCACACCTGAACAGGAGTAATCTCCCTGCTGCGTAGCGGAGGCTGTAGCTGGTTTTCTAGCACAATAGATTATCTCCTTGAGGCCTAATAAGCAAAGAGATTTCTTCCTGTTCAGCATAGGTCAGTGTGCAGTTCCAGAAGCTCCACTTCATTTCATAAACAGTTCAAACCTCTCTTGCATTCAGAGAATAATTGGGAGTTCAGCTGCTCGAGTGTCCCTTAAATGTTCAACTCTTTATTGCCATTCACTATGTTTTCTTCCCCTGGTTTCTAGATTGCCTTCTGCAACCTTGGTATCATATTATGTTCATTGGCATTTATTAATGAGAAGCCTGAGAGGGGTTCTTTAAAGTGGATGAGTCTTTATTATAAAGCAGCTAAAGCAGCCCTCCAAGACAGCACTTGTGAAAGAGGAGTTTATGCGTGTCTGTCTTTCTCCTAACCTGGAACAGAATATTCCAAGCAAATGTAGTAACTTGGTGCATATGTCTGAAGTAGCTGATTTACCAACAGCATTCCTGTTCCAGCAGCTTTGAACACGCTTAGTGGACACGCAAAATGTGCCAATATTTTGGTAATTTGGTTTAAAAACTGCTGCTTTTTTTTTTCTTTTGGAGCTGGTGGAATATGACCTAAATTTGTTGCGTGTGTATAGGCCTGCTCCTTATTAAACTCATGGTCCTTTTTTCCAGTAACCACTTCAGTGCTGTGAATCAACATAACCAGTTCAGAAAAACACCATCTGTCGATTGGATAAACAAAAGTCTAGTTAGCTGGAAGTTTAATAGATCACAAAGTTTCACCAAGTCCACTTTTATGTTAATAAATTCCACCATGGAATATTTTCTGATGTCACTTGGCAAAACTGCCCTAAATAAATAGCAGCTGAAGCATTTTCCATTATTTATCTTAGTGTTTTGTGAGCTTAACAATAGAAATTGGCCAGGATCTGAACTTCCCTAATCTCAAAGTGCCATATGGGTCTGTATGTGGGGTTTCATGAATCTGAGACAAGAAAATTTAGCAGGGATGTCATCTAGCCTGACCAGAGTTGGGACCTTCACTATCCCAACCAGATGTCCATGTCATTTAGGAGTGAGGACTGGGGCTAGTGCTCAGTAGTAGCCACTGACCTCATTACATCTATCCTGTGCCCAAATTACTCTTTCCCATTTTGTGGAACAGACTGCCCAGGGGAGTGGTGGAGTCACCATCCCTGGAGGTATTTAAACGATGCGTAGATGTGGTGCTTAGGAACATGGTTTAGTGGTGGATTTGGCAGTGCTGTAGGTTAACAGTTGGACTTGATGATCTTAGAGGTCTTTTCCAAACAAAAAGATTCTATGATTCCATGATTCCTGGATAGTGCTATGGCGTGAGATGCCTCACCTACCACCTGTGCTTGGGAAAACCTCCTCTGAAAGTCAGTTATTTATTTCCCTGGCAACCTAGTTTGTTTTTAAAAATTTCCCATGAGAAAAGGTAGAGACTTAATGTATCAGCAAGTGTAGCTCAGGTCGTTCCTTCATGACCTGTCCCCATTTTCCTGAGTGGAAGATTGGGCCTGCAGGTGGATTCAGGGAAAGCTCTTCCAACAGTAGCCATTTTAAATTTCTGAGCTATGGAGTTTGTCACAGGTGGTCTAGGTGATCTCTCCATGAAGTTAATTAGACTATTCAGCTACCGAGTTTCACCAGGAAGCTTTTATGTCTTCAGAGAAGGGTTATTCCCATTCCCTGCTGTTTCAAATCAAGCATGGGCAACACTTCCAAGAGTATATTCAGGTCCGAGATCCTTCCTGAGTGAAACTATTGTCAAGAGTGTACCAGTTTACCAGTTAGTACAGAAAGGAGTGATATTGCCTGGCTGTCTTTTGTATGACCACCATGGCCTTTTTTGGTTCTGGTCATCTGCATAGTGATTTTTAATAGTAATCTAGAACAAAACATACTCTTGCTCCTCTGGATCTGTATGCAAATACTTGATGAGACCTTCCAAGTCATCCTAAGTTCATTAAAAAAGACTGAATAACAGATTTGCCTAAGGCGTTGTCAAATTAGAGAAGATCACTAGACTAAGGAGGAGGACTCTGCTTTAGGCAGAACTTCTAGTGGTGCTGAGAGACCCTGCGGCTGGAAGTTTATGCCAGCACTACAGCAGTGCTTTTGGCGGGTCGTCACAGGGATGGCATTCTCTTTGGATGTCAGGACAGCCTGTGGCAATGTATCCTGACAAATGGGCTACTGGGGCCGCTGCAGCCAGTATGTGTTACTCTCTCCATACACAGTCTTCTAGGGCACCTGCTGCTTGAGAAATTTGGCTGCCACCCTTTATGAGGAAACCTGGTATCCCTTGTCCTCTCCCGCAGGAGGAAAAATGCCAAAGAGCTTTTTCAATACCTGTAATTTTCTTGTAGTGCTGTCAATTCTCTGTCCAAATCACCAAACATGATTTTGCCCTATTTTTAGGAAACCTCAGATGAGGAGCAGGACATACATATGTTGTACACCCAGACACATTGTGTGGAGTCCTACTTGTTTCTTTCTATTCCCTGCGAACAGCTTCTGCTGGTTTGAGTAAAACATGTAAGTGTACTTAATCATGAGAAAGAAGCTTTAACATTTCAGATCATAGTAATCTTCCCCTTTCCATCCTCCTGTGTAACTCAAAGTGGCTTATATGTTTGAGATCCAGCTGTGCATGCTTGGATCTGTGATACTCAGATTGTACTTTGAAGCTACTCCTGCCCTGAAATCACACTGTGTATATCCATTACAAGCCGTAGGGAAGAATTATTCAAATAAAACCTGATGCTATGCTATGCTTAAAGCACATCACAACTTACCTATCTCTTCTTACATTTCTTCTGATTATTGCAGAACTGTAAAGCTCTTCCTTTGTTTCTTTGAAGCAAATTTACAATAGCCCCAGTAATCCTTTTGCACTTCAGAAAAAGTAAACCTTTCACACTATTGCAAGTCCCTAAAACGCCTACAAGGGCTCCTCTGCGGAGCCCTGTCCATATGGGTATCAAATGTTAGCTGTGAACTGAAGGGCTGTGGCCAGGTCATCTTCTATCTGTGTGGTAGGATCCCAATACCAGTTTATCACAGAAGTTGCTAGTTTAAGTGCACTCTTTTTTTCAAAACATTTTCAGCAGACAAACAGAAAATACTGTGTGTTTTGAAAATATGTTTATAGTGTACTATCGGTCCCAGTTTGTGTCTAATGACTTTTAGTCTGCCTGCATGAGACATTAGGCTAGTCTCTCCTGGTGTTAGCACTGGTCATGTGGAGAGCACCAAGAAAGTAGGGAAATAAGAAAAATGTTGTGATTTGGCAAGAAGAAGGAGCTCTCCCCACTTTTTCAGAAACTTGCTTTGTTTTCTTGTGGAAGTATATGTTGCAGGCAATGTAAAATCTGAGTTGTGCTTTCTGAGCATGTCCTTTTGTTGAATCTCTACCTCTAAATGCCAGGCCCTATGATGATAGGTGTTCTATAAACATAAAACAAAAGGACAGGTTATGTATGTATTTTTGTCAAGAGCAGAGAAATATAGCCACAATAAACCCAGAAGTTTGCAGGGTGAAGTAAAAAAGAGACTTTCTTTTCGGAAGCAAAAAGTTACGACTATTTGAATCTCACTGGGATGATGTTCATTGGGATCATCAGTCATACTTTTTGTTGTTGTTGCTAACTTACACATACACACAGAAACTGCCTTTCATGGATGAAAAATGTCTTGCTTATTCACAAGCCCTGTAGAAATAAACATTATTTTATGTATATGTACTGCTAACAGTGAGGATTTTATTTTTCATGCCATGTGCCAAGCTTTCATTAGTCAAAGTGTGAAAAATCCCATTTGCTGTGTTTTGGAGAGTTCATGTTGGAAGCGTTTAGAGAGCAATTCACTGATCTTTCAATCACCGGAGAAGGGATCACCCTGGGAGCTAGCCAGCCACATGGGACTCAGGGGTTGTGCTTTAATCCTCAGCTTTGTAACCCACTCTTTTCTTGACTTTGGGCAAATTGCTTCATCTGTCCTCATCTTGGATCCCCAATGACAAGGATCAGGCTTTCAAGTCATAAATTTGTTCAGTAGTGTAAACTTAATATATCTCAGATACTAATATGGTGGTAGCCACATGGTCAGACTCTTCAAGCTAAATAAGTTTGATAAATGGAGGCAAGTCTGGCAAAACATAAGTTTTGGAGAAGCTCCAGAGCACAAACAGTGTGAATCCTTGATTTCACTCTACACCATCATATAAAACCAAACACACTTTTCTGCGTGCTTGGATCTCTCCTTGCTGGAGTCCAGATTGTGGTCTCTTCAACCCAAGTGCATGCATATCATTTTGGGGCTGATACAGGGAGATAAGACCCCTGCAGTGTCCTTTCTAAATGAGGTCACTGTGGAGACAGTAGAGGATCATGGAGTAAGTAGTGCTGCCTTGGGAATGGCTTTAGTTTGATGGATTTAACTCAGTGAAACTGTGTATGTGCCCATGAACATGTAAACTGAACATGAGTTTGACATCCTGTTCCTACCTGTGCTGGTGAACCATCTCTGCTGTCCCTATTCCTCTGCGTAAAATAGGAAGAGGCTAAGAGCCAACATGAGTAACATCAAACCCTCTGCTTATTCAGATGGAAAGTATTGCGTAAGTCCCCAGGGTTACATGAACTAAACCTAGGAGTTTGCTTGCTTTCTTAGAAGTGGTGCTGCCAAGTTCTGGACAGAATTTACAGAACAAATCTCTTGGCATCGTAATTCATTACAAAGGAGACCTAAGTTTATCAACTGAATTCTGGATGATGGAGTCTTATATCAGTTCTTTAAGTGTCCTTTTTGGCTTCTTTTTGTGTTCCTTCTCTGCCCTCATCAAGATGCCCAATGAAAGACTTAAATCCATTTTCACCTTCTTTAGAGGCACCACTGATAAAGCAAATGAAATATTATTCTTTCTGAGTAGTAAATTTATAGCAGGCAATAACAAATCCATAAGAATTTATGTGGCCTTTTGCCAAAGAAACCAAGGATTTGAATCCATATACTGAAAAATATAAGCATATCTATTCTGGTCTTTAAGGAGCTGTGGGAAATCCAATTTTTTAAAAGTGAAATGAGAGGAAAGTACCCCAAATCACCTATGACCCTCCTTTTAAAGCCTAGGTGTCATCAGAAAGTTAAAGTGTCATTAAGACTTTCTCATGCCTTTAGCTCCCTAACATATCTAAAAGGATGGAGGTATGAGAAGAATGAAGCATCATACCATCAAACAGCAGAGCTTCCCATTATCCATGTATGGGGCAATGTGACTCGAGGCTCAGTGTCAGTGTCTGCCCACTGAGATAAGGACGGGAAGCCTTACCAGATCCTACCCTGAAGGAGCCATGGAAGATGGTAAGATACTCCCTTTGAACTGGAGCAACATATATCAGCGTTCCTAAAACCAAATCACACCTGGTCTCTTGCAACCTCTGTTCATTATCTTTTGATAGTTGTCAGCTTGCTGCCCCTCTCTTAGCTACCTTCCCACAAAAGGCAGTGTGTTATCCTTCCAGTAAGCTGCCTGTTCACCGGCTAACCACTCTGCTGGATTTCTTTTACTCCTCCCGTTCTCCTCAGTTGCTTGTCTTGTGCTTTGATCATGTTGATAGGAGGATAAATGAGATATCAGTATCAAACCAACCTGGAAGCCACTGAGATTTCCTCCTCCAGTCTGGGATTTGGACTTCCTGTTCTGAGAAACCTCTTGAGAATAACTGACTAGCACAGTGGCTTTTCTCCTTGTATTGGTCAGGCACCTCAGGTCTCCATGGCTCAGTGGTTAAGGGAACCTACCAGCTCTCTAGATGGGCATTTCCCAGGCTGCCTGCTACCTTTGCACAGTTGTGGGTCATATCTCCTGCAGCGCTTGTTTTAATATTTTTGGCAAATCTCACCATGTCCTCACCAGTCTTCATTTGGCTATACATGTGGAAGTCTTCAGACATGTCTGCAGTCGGATGCTAGCCATGTTTTCAATCAACACAACTCAGTTTTAAATTATAGCTGTAAGAGCTTTTCAGGCTGTGCTGAGAAGTCTGGTCCTAAAAAAAAAACACACCAACAACCAAAAAACAAAAACAAAAACCAAGCTCCAAACCAATGTGCTTTGGGAAAAAAAAGGGAGGGAAAGTGACATCCATTCTGGGAAGAAAGAAGCAAGAATAACAAAAACTGGCACCCTGGTCTGTCTTTCCTCTAGCAATGCATCTCCATGTGCTTTGTGTCCTTTGGTAACACTGCCCTTCCCGTGCCACATTGTGGATCGTCGGATGAGGAAGCTTGGCCCAAAATAAACGCCAGGCTGCTTTTCATCTCAGGGGTTTGTTTGTGCCAAGCGAACAAAGTGACTTCTTTGTGGCTGTTTGCATTTGTCGTTCCAAGTTGTCTGAGCACTAGCTTATAAATATACACCACCGATTGATAGCCTCAATATGTCCAGTCGGACAAACTTTGCGTGTTGGCAAGAAAAGTATTTGGCTTGTCTTAATTATTTTTGTTTTAATATTTTTTTAAATGTTCAATATAAATCAAAGATACTGTAAATACGACTCAGGAGGAGGGGGTTCCTTCCTTACCCATTTTGTAGACTGGGTTTCTGACCAATAATTTAAGGTAAATTTTCAGTTTCATGTTAGTATTCTTTACGGTCATGTATGTAAAAGGATGCTGCCAAGTTAGGTATGCAACTTAATATCATTGACATTTTTAGATTGTTTTTAATGCTGAAATAAAATTAAGTCAGAATTTGACTTAAGTTGGTAACTTACCTCCTCTTAGAGGAGATGCAGGGTGTGAGAGGAACATGAAAGGCTGAGTTTGTCTGAGCTCTGCCTTAAGAGTGCTAACGGAAAGCCAACCCCCCGCTGTCCTGGGCCCACGATGAGAAGACCTGTTAATCAGCGGTCTGAGCAGTCTGAGCTAAACCTGGAGTCTTGGGGACTGTTAGCCAAATCCTGACTACTTCACTGGGGAATGTTCAACCTTCTAGACTCGATTTTTTTCTGTGCCCACCACCAGCCCCCACCACTAAAAACAATGCTAGTGAAAAGTGCCTCTTTGGGAATTTAATTCTTATGGAAAACATTGTATTTTTGTATCCAAATCTTCCAGTCTATGTAGGGTTTTCCATTTGCTTTCAGCAAAGACTATTTTTTTAATCCAAAATTCTTACTAAGAATCTGAATGCTTTTACCAAAAATGGGCATCTTTACCTTCCCCTTCACCCTCTTTTCCATTCACAACATCCCCCAAACCCCTGAAAACAAGATAATTGAGAGAAAGCACAGTTCTTTTAAAAATTTCCCATGGAAATTATTTTGTTGTGGTTAATGTCTGCTCTGTCTCTCCTCTCTCTGGGGTTGGAAGAAAATTCCTCAAAAACATTATCAGCCAGTGCATCTCTACAGCCCAAATGAGGTTCTAAACATCTCGTTTATTCATTTATATGATAATCCAGTAACCATAATTGTGGTCACTGGCTTCTTTGCAATTTGTATACTGAAATAGTTGTGCACAGTCGTTTGAAAATTGGATCCCTGTTGAAAGATCTCACAGCTTCAGACACAGTTCCACAAGAATGCAGTGATATGCTGTGCATTATATGTATACATGCACACTTATTTTTAAATTAATATGCATATATATATATAAACGTATACATATAGTTGAAAGTGTAGCATCATGAGATGAGCTGTCTGTGCCTGATTTTCGGAATCCTTGGAAACAAGGTGACCTGTGTTTTGGTGACCTGGAAACAATGCCCATCTAGAGCAGGAGGCAAATGGACCCAGCTCAGTTTTACACTGTGGTTAACAGTTTCTTTTCCTGGTGCTGGTGCAAAAAGAGAGAATACCGTGCCCTGTACCTGCATGACTACATGGGAAGGTACGTGCTGTATCTGCGTGGACTGAGCTGGCCAGTTTCAGTCTGCTCCTGGCGTTCTGATAGAGAGTGAACAAGCCTTCGCAGTTTGGCATCTAAAAAGCGTGAAAGAAGATAGACCCGTGGATTTGTGTCGCTTTGTAAATCCAGTTTGCAGGAATGGGCTTCTTACTTGCACTTACTCCTGTGTGTGGAAGTTAGGAGGCATGTAATATAAATTGAAGTCTAATTTTTTCTTTGAAGCTATTAACACCCACCCACAAGCAACAGGAAACAGACTTCAACTTTAATTAGTACCAACACATTCAAAATTCACCCTATATTTGCCTTCAAGTGCAGCAAAGCAGCTTCAAAGCTAAAAGCTTCTTCACTTTCTAAGTAATAATGAGGTATTAATGAGGCAATTAGGGGCTTGTAAACATGGTGTCAAAGAGATATGAACTAATCACCAGCAACAGGAAAAAGACAGATCCCTCTGACTTCAGTGCTCGCGCTCTCCCTAGCCCCCTGAGGCATTCTGGGCTTGTAAACTAATCCGCAAAAATGTTCTAGATTAATTCAAAACACTATCCTCTTTTTAATTCCCTGACTGTCTTCGGGCTTGTTTCTGAATAGATGCTCTGTGTGAAGGCGTTTAAATGCACACTTTTGTTATTGCAATAAAACCCAGATTGAAGTTCTCTTGCACTAAGCTGTCAATTTATATTTGGCTCCCTCTTTAGATACATATTAAATACTTCTAAATCGTTTGTTAGAATATTTTCTTCCAGCATATTTCCTTTTAGGATATTTAATTAAAAAATAAAGCAAATAATTTAATTAGAACTGATGAACACCTTTTTTTTCTGGAATGTAAACTCTTAGTGTTGACAATGAAGGATTAAATACACCAGTTAAATCATGGAGTGGGGCAGATAAGACGGACAAACGTTTCTCCTCGCAGATGTGTGAGCTGGAGTGTTGGACTAGGATCAGTGCGATTTGATCGCACTAATTTGCTGTGCAATTTTATAAGAGTTGCTTTTATGATCCTTGTTTCCGTGTAGCAATACAGTTCTCATCTGATCTAGGTAGTGCCTGAAATCAACCTGTCATGCTGCTTTCTGTTGCTAAAGGAAAAGACACAGCAGATTTAAAAAGCCTCAGATATTCACGAGACTCCAGGTGACGAGGCTTTAGGAAAAACAGACTGAAGAATTTCCTAAGCTGGGAGCAAACGTATCCTTGCAGCACTCCTGATACGTACACTCCAAATCTTCATGTGACTGTTGAAATTTTGACCTTACTCCTTCCTTTGAATTATCTCCACAGATGGTATTGCTCCAAAACTGAAAATACTACTGATTTGAGAGAGGATTTTTGGATATGGCCTGTTGTCTCCTGGAGATTAGGGTGAAACTCCATATCCTTTCTCTGCGTGATCTCATTACAGTCAGCTCTCTAGGGGTGAAAAGTGAGTTCACTAAATCAACTTATTGTGAAAAAATATTTTGAAACATAACACATTATGGTTTGATCCTGCATTCTCACAGGTATATGTTGGAAATCACTTGGTTGAAGTCAGTAACATGTGTGTTAAGCTTTCAGAAGTGAAAACAGAATGGAGGCTCTAATAGTTTTTCCTACATCAGGAATTTGATCTAATCCACAGGAAAATTGTACATGAGTTCAACAGTCCAGCACTTTGCCTAGTAGAGTGCAGTTGATTATAACTCTGGAATTGACCCTCAACAGACCAGTTAAACATGGTCTCCAAGCATTTTTGAGAAGAATTCTTACAGAGATGGTGGTGGTCAATCATGTCTGCAAATGTGAAAACCAGTACTGGCTTCTCCAGAAATTCAGCTTGTTTGAATTTTCAGTAGTATTTTATTCTGGACATGAAATATTTCTCATAGCAGCTGGTTATGCAAGTTATACGTGAACTTTAAGTGCTACAGTGGAGATTCATGAGTGTTCAGTACTATCACAGTTGGCTCTCCTTTAGAGGTTAGCTAGCAGAACTCCATTGAATGTCTCCTCCATCTAAGCCCATTTAATTTGTGACTGATTTAGAAAACTTCCATGTTTTTTAAAACCTCTGGACTTTGAAGAATCAGCCACACCCTGTGGTCCTGTGTGGTCTAATAATGTCTCTCCCCTCAGTATTCATGCTTGCAGAGCTTTAGCCCGTACTTGGAAATGACCAATTCTTTTTTCTGAACATGAGATTTTGTTACGGCCTCACTGGCAAAGGGAAGCAGCTCTTGGGTATATCCCATTGTGTTTGTGGTGGCAGGCTTTACGGAGTACACCACCCGTTCCACGTGGCATGTAAATTCCCAGACCACAAGCACACACACGCTGGCTTTCACCAGAGCTTTGTGCCTGGGAGCTCATAGCCAGGTGAAGGTTTTGAGCGTGTTTGTAGGGCTAGAAAGGTTGACGCTTGGGTGAAGATTTGACTAGCTCCCATTAAGCAAACACATATATGCCGGTGTGATGACCTTTACAGTATTTCTTTCCCCTTGCATAAGAGCCAGTATCTCTGATCATGTTAGGAAGAGACACCAGCTACAGATATCAGCTGCAAACACATCTTAGGTGGTTCCTTCCAAGCAAAGTTCCTGAAACCTCTGACTCCTTCTGGGAGTTTAAAGGAGTTGGGGACGGGTGACTCTAAATGCAGCTGATCAATAAATCACAGGTCTGGCCCACAGTGTCCCAGAAAGGAGCGGAGCCCTGGTGTCCTACTGTGAGGGCATGAAGCAGAGGCCAAGGTGTGGGGGGAGGTGCAACCAGAGCATCCCCATTTCAATGTGTGAGACACAACAGACCTGCCTTGTTAGCTCAGAGCTCCCTGGTGCTGGGGACAGTACCTTTCCTTCACCCCTTTCCTTCCTCTCCCCTTGTGTTAATCCTACATAACTCTCTCTGCTCTTTCCATCTGGGTGGGGATCTTAAAGACCCCTACAGTTCTGCAGGGCCTCTCCTGTTTGTGTGTAATAATACAGGATGACTAGACCATTAACACCTTCTCTGAGCACAGCATGTTGGAGTTGCAGCACTTTCCGGCCTGAGCTCCTTTGCCAAAGGGTATTGTGCGTGTGTGTGCTCAACTCTCTTTTAAAATCCCAGATAGGGTTTTCTTTTCTCTTTTCCTTGCAGTTTGTGTGTGTGTTTGCCATTGGTATCCATGGGACTTTTCCTCTTGTGGTTCTTTTAGCGGTAACAAAGTCTGGGTTTGTTTTTGTTTGTTGTTCTCCTTCCCTCCTCTTCCTCAGTGTACTATGGTTTGGGAGGCTGGTGACTGAGGAGAGAGGCTGAGTGAGTCTGAGTAGTGGTGCCCTTTGCTTTGAGGTCATTACTTCTAACAGAGACGAAGTGACATCTGCAGGGTTTTGCCATCTGAGAGCTGGTAGCTGAGGCAGCTGGATTTCCATCACAGAAGCATAATGCAGGCAGGTTACTAGGCATTTATGACTGAGTAGGATTCTCTGGGATATGATAAGCTGAGTTGCCACTGAAACCTTTTCCAAGAGTGAAACATTCCTAATATCTATCACATACATACTTTTGGGGATCTAACAAAGGCCAGCTCAAATCACAGCTGTGCCTCCTGGATTGTCCCACAGCTGCCTTTTGAAAACTCTGAAGCCCAAGGTGCAATAGGTTTGCAGAGAAGGCCTGAGGGAGTAAAGAAGGTGATGCTTCATCTGTTTTATCCCGAGAACACAGCTTCATGCATTCACATACAGATATTGTAAATATATAAACAAAACTGATGAAGATCTGTGATGTTATGAAAATGGTTATCCAGAGACAGGTGGCAAAGAATGATCTGTAAGTTCATGTGAGGTTGATCTGAAATTCAGGTAAGCAGTAAGCAAAAAGCATTCTGAGGAGGAGGAATCTCTACAATAGCAAAGGTGTCTGCTACCTCCCTTGATGTTAATCCCCTGCCAGTTAGTGACAGCAAAACTGGAGGGAGGAACAGTCTTCTGTTGAAAGGCAGCATGTGCCATCTGTCCTGATGCACAGGAGTGTCAGTTCCCAGCAGGGTGAGTCTGCCCTGTACATGTCAGGCCAGTAACCCTCCACCTGAACTAGGGCCTGCCCTAAATCACACGGATGGGTATTTGGGCTGTAAACCCGGAGCACTGGTTGGATGTGAGGTTACCACTGAGCTAAAGTGCAGAACACCATCAATGACACTTCAGCAGGTGAAGTCTGTCAAGGATCTCTCCACATGGCAGAATGGTCACCTGAAATCTGAAACGCAGTGAGAAGCAACCAGGCCGTTCTCTTACATCGGTTAAGAGCTTTCTTCCCCCTCTGACTCAGACTCCCAGTGGCTGCTGCTAAACAGCTTGGATTTTCTGCGCTGCAGCTCCTTAGCATGGGAACGGGTTAAGAGTGTGTTTAGCTGGTCTTTTTAGACTACAAGCTTTGTGTATGCATATGCTGTGAGATTTGTCAGAGCGTTCCCTGGAATGGGGTGCTGATTAGCCAGGGCCTCTTGAGAACTCGTAATGGTAATCAATATAATGATTGTAAAAACTAATGATAACAAAGTCAAGAATGGCAACAAAAAGCTTCAGAGTACAGTGTCCTTTGATTTTGAGGCTTTTGAAGGGGAGCAGAAAAGAATGATTTGGGGACGTAATAAAGGAAACCCCTCCCTTTCATAGATTTCCCCCTGGGAAAAATATTTTATTGAGAGAGGGTATGTTAGCCAAAGCAAGACATAAATATTTTACTTATTAGAGTACAGGCTGTTTCTCTTCTCTTTGGCTCCGTTGCCAAGGCCGGCCTCAAACAGAGATTTGCAGTGTCCATTTCTGTACAGTGGGGTAGGGGAGCCGGGGAGCATGGAGACCCAGGCCATGGATTGAAAACCTGCCAAAAAAAAAGAAGAAAAAAGCCCTTCTTACAGCAATTGTCTTGCTCATAAAATGTGACATTTGCATGGCAGCCGCCAAGTCCCTGGTTTTGTCTTCATAAACAGGGCTTTGGAGCAAAGATGTGGAAAGCCTAGTGTGGATTGAATTGGGCAAATGGACCAGGTGTCAGCAGCCAACTTGACAACACCACCAATTACCCTGTGAGGGCAGAACACATACTGCCATCTTTCCAAGACACACCACCCTGTGTGAGTTCTATGATGTCTAACAGGGCTTAGGCTGAACATGCTTTCTCTCCCTGGGAGAGCTAGTAACATTGCATTCCCTTCTACCTGACTATTTCCACAAGACGTGGAGAAACACAGCATCACTGACCTCTCCGTCTCCGTCGTGCTTCATTGAATCAGACAGTGCTTCGGGAAGGAGCTAGACAGGAAGGCAGAGATGCTCAGGCAGCTGAACTGCATACTGAAATCAGAGGTGAATTTCCCTCCCATTAGAGTTCAATCGCTTTTTAAATCTATCAAGGTAAATGAACATCCATATCCAGTCTCTGGCTCAGCATGTCCTTACACTGCAGATTGTGAGAAACTGAGTAGCAGGGGGCAGTCGCTGAGAAAAGCAGGGCTGTATTTCTTTCTTATGCTCCCTTCATTAGCATGAGCAAGTGTCTGGTTCTGAGCACAGATGGATCTTTGTACTGACCCAGGGTGACAGCTCTTACATTCTAATACCCAGTTTCTTAAGGATCCTGTCTGCACTGGTAGTTTATAGCAGACATCCAGGGAAAAGTACAAAGACAAGGCAGATGATATCAATACTTCCCCAGGGTGTTCTCTCTCAGCCTCTGGGAAATTGTGGTTCAGAGACTTTGAGCCAGAAGTGGTATCTGTTGTGTTTTAATACCTCTGCAATTGATTTTTCTTCCATGCAGTTCTCTAACTAACTTCTGAGACCATGTAAATGGCTGCCACGTGGCAGAGAGCTCCATAATTTAACTTTACTTTAATTGCCCATGCAATTGCGTAAAAACTCTCTCCACTCTTCTGCTGTGTGCTCACCTTCGGCTGATTCCAGCTGACATCCTGCAGCTCTCAGAACTTGCCAGGTACTGTCCATCTCTTACTGCTCACTCAGTGCTCCCTGTAGTTTTATAGACCTTGAGCATAAGTCTTCTTTTCAACCTTCAAGCACCTTAGTCCATTCTCACACAGAAGTTCTCCAGCCATTCTCTCCCATACCTTTTCCAGTTTTACTATATCCTTTGATGTTCAGTGAAAAGCTGGATGAAAATTGCCTGTCTCCCTGGGTGGAGCCAAAGATTGTTTGTCTTGTAACATCACTTAGAGCAATTTAGAGTTTGTTCCGTGCTTAAATTCCTACTGGTGAGCTGAAAGAGGGCAAGAAAAGGTGATCCAGAACCAGATATGTCTGGTTCCTGCTCTGTTCTATCAGGTTAACTCTCCAGCTGCACTGTCTGGAAGGATAGCAGGTTCAATTGAATTAGAAAGGGAGAAAGTTTGTCAGTGAGTTGGCAGATGAATTTAGCTTTATACCATGGAATCAGATATGGTAGTAGAAATCATTGCCAATCAGTGTGTGTTCTCTCTGACTCTATTTGCCATTGAGAAGATACAGCAAAAGCCAACTTTGCTCTTGCCTAGTGATTGCATTTCGAATCTGCTTAACCACATATCCATTCCCTGATCTGTGAATACTTTTCAAATTAAATATCTGTTGGTGAAAGTAATAGAGAGGTGACTGGTTTCTTTTTAACCCCTGGAAACTGCTTTCAAAGAGCTTTTTGCAAATGCTGCATTTTGTAGCCCTCTTTCTTCCCACCCAGGGAATTCAATCTGGGCACAAGGGTATCTGCTAGGGGCTTGCTAAAGTTTATGCTCCAAAACTGAGCATGTGTTTTTATGAAATGCATTAATAACTTTGACCACACTAAGGGAAAATGCACTCTGTAAAACTTAAGTCGTTGCAAGGCAAGCTGCAAAGCTGGAAATGTTGTTCTGTCAGGAAAAGACAGTTCCTTCAGTCTTCCAAGGTGAAATCCTAGCCTTCATCTAACTATATGAAGCTGGTGGCAAATTTCCCAGATTTCAACAGGCCACGGTTTTGCCTACAGTTGTTAAGAACTGCAGGGTCTGTGATGGACTGGACAGAGTTAACTCTGATGTCATCCAGGCAGTGGGATTTTTCCCAGTGTTTTCTGCATGTGGGTCCAGGAACTTGCTATTGAATTAGAATCTGTCTAGGAGGAGCACTGGTAATTGCAGAAACAAATCCCATGGGTTGCCATTTAATCTACAAGCTCAGTTTTGTTTCAATTAGCTGTAAAGTTGGCAATGAGCACAAATGGGGAACCATGAAATGAAAGATCCTCCAGCGAACACTGTGTCCACAAACCCTTCAGATCACTGACTCTCATTAGAAAGCCAAGGGAGGGGAGAAAATAAAACCACAAACAGTGAGGTTCAATTATGATCTTTTTCCTTTGTTCTCCCACCATCTGGACGTGGCTGGTTTGTGTTCTAGAAAAGGGGCATGTTCTAGACCTGGTTGTGCAGTCCTCTGCTGGGATGTCATCTGCCTGGATTGAGAGGGAGAGTGCTAAGGTTTCATTTACGTGGGACAGAGCTGCTCTTCCATTTCTTTGCCCAGGATTTCTCTGCCCACTCAGGCATAACGACAGACCGTGCTGTTTCCACATGTAGAATCAGCTTCAAAACAGAACTGTAGCCAGTTACTATTGTGTCCAGATTCTTCCAAAGAGCAGAGCCTAACCTCAGCATATTTGAAGATGTAGGATCTGAGAGTTTTTCCCCAGTGGCATTTACTTGTTGAGCCAAACTGAATGTTTAATAAAAATGGAAACTTATCACCCGGTTTCTCTGCTCATAACTCCTTCTGGGCTGTTACATGCTGCTTGTCCCTAATATTGGTACGAGCCTGGCAGACAGACAGTACAGTCAGGCTGTGCTCAGAGCCCTCTGTGCTCAGAGTTTGGAAGTGACCATCCTTGCTATAGTCCAGCTTACAAGAAGTATCTCTGTTTTGCAAATAGCAGGGATGACTTGCCCACTTGACGAAGCCCTCAGCTTGGGCTTCATTCCACCTAGAACTTTTCAAGTTCAGAAGGATTCAAGTAAATACCCACTGAAAGCTAAAAATACTGCTTCTCTGGCAGCTTCCACCTGGCACCAACTGAAAAAGTTGTTTTCCAGGCTTTTTATATCAAGCAGGACTAAATACACTCTCAATTAATATAATAACTTGTATCTTCTGAGTTCTCACATAGAGATTTTCATCAGCACATCTCAAAGGACATTTTGCAGATGGGGGGAAAAAGAAGGCACAGAACTAAAGTGAATTGTCTGAGGTGACAGAGCAAGCCAGTGTCAGAGATGGAATCAGGATTCCTGACTCCTGGGAAGTGTTTTATCCGCTAGACAAAGCTCTCTGTTACTGCTGCTGAAGATGATGATAGCATTTTCGTTAGGCAATTCAAAAAGAACAATTGTTCTATTCAGCGTTATACAGCAAGAGAATGTATATTCAAAACAGAGCCAATGTCTGGCTGTTAATTTCTTGTTCCCAGCCCACTGGATGTTGCTGCCTTATGAAGACACCTTTATTAATTTCCCTAACAGAAAAAGCAATAAAACCATCATAATCATCAAAGATGTTGCCATTACAGTTCCCAGAGCTATCTCCATTGTATTAGCTTTCCTTTTCCTCCAGACAGATCCTGGTGGAGCCCACAGAAGACTTGTGGCATGAGGTGGACCAGAGACCTCCAAAGGTACCATCTAGTCTTAATTATTCTATGATTTCACAGGTTATGGGTCACCAAATCAGCCTCTGTGAGAAAGGTCCTGTGCCAGAAAATATTTGTTTCGGAATATTAAAGTCTGCAGGGGCAAGGTTTGTCTTCGAACAATGTGACTGCCAGAAACTTGGCTAGAAACAGTTCACCACTATGGCTTTTTAAAAAGTTTTTCCCAGGATCCTTTGCAATCATAAGTGACTTTTTTTTTTAATTATTATTCCATTTCCAGGCTGTTTACCCAGTGCAAAAGTGGTGGGTGAGCTCATGTCGTTCCCATGCCGGGTTTTCAGAATGAGAAAGCTGTATGGTACCTCATGTTCCTGTGGCTTAGACTGAAGCAGCAGTCTCTGACAGATGTTAGTTCAGAGATCACAGGGTACAGAGTGACTGTAAAAATGTGATTCGGAGTAGATTTGCCATGTAGTATCTCAGATGTAGCAGTAAGACTTTGGAGGCAAAGAACAAGGGACAGGAGTTGAGAGACTGTTAAAAAATAGTACACCTTTCATGTGCCCTCACCTATTAATTCAGATAGTGCTCAGAGTGAAATAAAGAAACACAGAGAATTCCCAGAGCTTTATTTCAATTGATCATAAGCTTTTATGGCTTCCATGGTATCTTATCTTTACCAGAACATTAAAGACAACCAAGTCCCTAACACTTTCTCCTTGCTGCATTCCTGTGTAGGAACACTGTGATACCTTGCCCATTTTGCAAATGAAACACTGTGGGGTTGAACAACTGCCTTGGGGTCATGCAGGGAACCAGTCCTAGAGCAGAGAATTAAACAAAGGTCTCCCAAATCCTGATGAGTGCCTTCACGACTATCGCCTCCCTACCTGATAAACATTGATGCTGATATAGACATATGCACCTCAGGCACTGAAAAAAGTGAAGTATGGGAGTCCTTTCAGAAAAGCCTTTCTCTGATGAGTCGTTACTCTTTCAGTCCCATTGACTTCCAAAAGTCTCTGGTGTCAAGAGTGGCTCAGCATTGGCCTTTCTCCATAAGCGGTCTCATCAGTCAAGAGGACTAATGAAGTCAAAATGCTCTGGAGAGTAAGTCACGGGATCAGAATCTGGCCCAAGAAAAGAGAGAAAGAGTGTCAGCGCTTGTGAGGGAAACTCATCTGAACACCTCTAGCAATTTAAGGAAAGTCCTAGAGACATGCCAGCAAAACATTTCACTGATTTGCATTAAATAGTTATCACAGATCCTGCTTGCAAGCAGATCCGTTTCTTAATATATAAAGCAGTTTAGCCACAGCCATTATGTATTTAAAAAAAAAACAACTATGAGTTCAGGAGCACTTGAGCAAAGCAATAAATTGTCCTTTGAACCATTAAAATTTTTGTTAGGCAACATCATATTGCGAACACCACCTTGTCTTCCGACAGTGGATTAGTTCCCCAAGCCCTCCTATGCTCTTCAGGTCACTAATGAGCTATTCAGCCCTCAGTAAATAAACTGTGTGGCAGCCCTCATCCAGGAACCTCCATGCCCCTTTCAGACACATAAATACCTTTATTCTCATTTTATAAGTGTGATAACACAGATCAAGCTGGAAATAGGATTCTAGTTTCATTAATCTAATTGGACAGCAAGGTGGATTAAAGGATTAAACTAATAAATGGCGATAACAGACTTTTCAGCTGTTTTCAACTGACGGAGCAAGTTTATTCTAACATGGCTTAACCCTGTAAGCCACATTTTACCACGTTGCACCCCTCTGAGCTGATGGTTGTCTGACATTCTGCAATGCCATCTCAGGATAGCTCTGCTAATTCCCATGCCAAAATATTAGCTGCCATCCTTTACCCTCTGCAAGGTACTGGGTTTGAGCCAAGGATCTGTCAGCATATGAGAAGCAAAATCAGATGGTGCAAGCCTGATTACAGTCCGTTGCTGTCTCACCCAGCCCTCCCACTGGTCGTTTCTCAGCAGACTCACTGCTCCATCAAATTGTTCTCCTGCCAGTTCATCAGTCGATGACATTAATAAATGGTTATAAAGATAAGTAAGTTCCAGCTTATCCTGAAAGCCTGCAGGTGATGGAAAAGATCCCTGCAGAAAGAAAGAGATGCAAGAGGTGGTCTTGGCTCAGGGCTTTTTTGGTAGAGCAAAGGTAGGCAAGACCTCACTGGGAAGCAGTATGCTCCACAGAGTCAGAAGCAGTGGGTGAGGCTGTGATGTGTGATCTCGGTAAAATCCCGCCGTCTCTACTTTTTCTCTCATCCTGGTACCTGCATCTCATAAAAGAAGACTGTCACACACTACACAGGTCACCATTTCTCATCTGAGGTCTTTGCTACAGCAGAAAGAGGGATCTGGAGCAGACCCAAGTACATTTTTTGTTTTGCTCCATACAAGTGCCCTTAGTAAACATGGCTTTGGCAAAACCCAGCCAAGGAAGTTATTTACATACCATCACATTTATACAGGATCTTAAAGTCTTCATCCTTTGAGTGGGCTCCCCATGTGATAAAGTTTCTGAGATGGTCCCAGGGTAAAAGGTAATGGGGTCCTTGGATTACACAAGCATCATCACACAGTTCCCCTCTAAAAGAGGGCAGTGCTTACCTTTACTGGTGGCTGAACTAAAAAAGTAAATAAAAACCTGACTTTTCATCACAAGTTTTTTGGTGTATGGATGGTCTCTTTATGGGACACAAGTTGCAATAAGTTAACCATAAAATTCCTGCAGAACTCTTTTCAACTCCTATGCCCACTAACTTGTTCTGGATAAAATTAACTTCATCTCCCACATTGACCTTTCTCTCCTGTTCCTAGGAGAACTCCTAGGCTCACACATCCCTTCCTCACTGAATGTTCATCCGTATGCATAAGAGCCAACGTTTTGGCCCATGGACCAATTTCATCTGGGCTCCTGGAGCAAATAATGCATCTTGTAGCATTCTCCTTTCTTGCCTATCCGGCCACTGGGGTTGGGAATGTGAGAGGAAAGGTGGTCTTCCTACATCACATGATATACAGCTCCACATTCACTCTGCTCTTAAGTTGGGCCAGCAGCCAATTCTCCTCATAACTGCCTGATTTTGTAAGCCAAAGAATCTTGGATCTTCCTCATTTCTGGGTGGGACCAGATATTGAAGATACCAGCCAAGGTGTCATGTCCTAATGCCAGACCACAGGCATAGAGTAAGGTTTAATTTAGTCCAATTGTCATCGCAGATCTGACAGACTAGCTCTGCATGCAGATAGCACATGGGAAAGCTTCTTCTGAATCCATACAGGAAATATTCTCCTAGGCAGGGCCCATTTCAACCAAACTGTTTTTAAACAAGTGCCTCAGGAAAAGGCTGTGGTCAAAAGCAGGACCTCCCCTAGCTCACCATAAGATTGGGGAGATCTACGCAGAGACAGCAGAAAGGCTTTTCCTCTCAGCTGGCAAAGACACCGCCACAAATTTCCTTACAGCTCCTGGAGCAGAGTCGAGAACGGGAGCCAGAATATGGCGGATGTGAACTCTCTCTGGGGCCTTGGCAGAAAAGGCATGCTACTTTGTCAAATTATCAGAATTTGTGGTGGAAATGACCTATTAAACCTCTTTGCTCTTCCCACTGTCGTCACCCTGGGTTCTTCCTTTCATAGATCTGTTAATGCTTTGTCAAAAGGCAGAAACACAGCTTTGACATAAAAAGCTGCTGTTTACAGTTGACAGAAAGCTTACATTAGACTGGGCCACCTGAACCCCCTCACCCAACATAAACAGAATCTATCAACACTGCTTAAGCCATTAACCCTGACAACTGAGGCTTTCCAGGGAAAGCCCTTATCAAAAGGGGGCTGCAAATGAAACCTGATGAGAAAAATCCTCATTGCCCCAAATGTACTCAAATAACTTCCATGAGAAGATGCGGATGAGCCTTGTTAGGCTCACCCTAATCCCTTTGACAAGCCAGGGATTCCTTCAGGTTGGAACACAAATCCTCCAGGAATTTGAGTCTTCAGCTTCCTCTGCTCTCCATTGTGATGGCAGTTATAATTTTTTAAAGATCATTATCTGATCAATGTGGGATAGGAATGTTTGGAGTTGAGCATCTGAGTTATTAGTAGAGAGAGGCCCTTCCGTAACTAGGGAAGTCTGTTCAGAGAAAGCTCTCCTTGAGAGTTCCCCACAAGGTTTGTAACCCCTCTCTTGTATGTGCCCGGACACCAATAATTTCTTGGAGGTGGCTTGAGAAAGGGCTGTCTGAGGGAACCCACATGGAGAATATCTCCTGAAACTCTCCTGAAACACCTTCCTTGCTCTAAAGCAGTGTTCAGAGCAAAGGGTGAGATGAAGGGAAGAAACCTGTAAAGAAAGCTTCACATCGCCTTTCCAGATGTGATCAAACTCCTATTACCTCAAACATTTTTCACTTGTTTCTAAGATAGAAGACTTGTGGGGAAAAAAATTTTCCAACATAGTGCTGGCTATCCATCTCCAAATTGAGACTCTGGTAAAAGCTGAAAATTAGAGTCAACAAATAAAGAGTAATATAAATTTTTTCAACTTTGTGATGACTTTTTAATTGTATTCACACAGGATACAAGGAAGACAAAGTATTTCCCCAAGAAGTCAAGGGAAACAAGGTATTTTCACATTCCAAATGCAGAAATCTTTTTCCTCTTCCTTCCCTCAACTGTATTGAGAAGGAAACAAAAGCGAGTCGTAAATAAAGGGAAACAGTAGATCACATACCAAATATTGCAAATAGTTGTTTAGATGCATGTAGAATTGCTTTCTGAGCTGTATCTCACTTGTTTTCCCAAAGGAAATCTAACACACATCTACCTCCACCTGCTGGAAGAAGATTAAAAATGTTAGCAGTTATGATTTTCAGATTCCAGACTGAAAAATCTTCTACATATTTTATGAAGCTTGAGGGGTGGAGAGGGAAGATCACTTCCCATGACGAAGGAAAACTATACCAAGGTCACGGTTTCTGGATTTAGCAAGTATTTAGTACATGGTAATAGTTAAGTGCAGGATGGGGGAGACTTATTTTTGTACGGAGTATGTTTTTGACTGACTTTTCTCCATGTTGGATAGATATTTAGGGAACAGTATTGGTCTCACTGGACAGTGGTGGAAATCCAGTGGAATTTCGCTAAAGGCAGAACCAGGCCATTGGTATGTGAACCGTGCAAGGCAACTGAGCCTTTTCCTCTCTGCAGATGGTCAGTTCACAGACATTCAGGACAGAAAAATTCTCATTTTAATGCTTTCACTGCTGGCTGCAAAAATTCAATATGTTTAGATCACAGAGTAATCTTTTTGATCTAGGTCTGAAAACAGAAAATAAAAAATGCCTTTTGTAGTTTTAAAGACTGTTGGAATTTTCCTGTATTTTTTTTTTTAACTTTTATGGTAGTTGTAAATAATATCAGATTGGTCATGAGTAAAGATTCTTCAAGAATCTGGACTTTGGAAGATTCAGTTTTGAGTCTGTATTTCACCGCCGGTTTCCCTTGTGGTGGCGGTGGTGGCTGTAAGCATTTTGTGAGATCAGTGACAGTTTTAGCAGAAATATTTTTTTCTCCCAAATTTTCCACAGGCATTTGAGCTAAAGATGCAGCATAGCAAAGAGAGATTATCCAGATGATGACTGAAATACTCTAAAAAGAGATTTGCTAGCACTGTCCCCAAAATTAGGATTTTACAGCTCCAGGAACATGTTTTCAGCCTTCTGGATTTGTTTTGAACCAGGCAAGAAACGCAGGCAGAGTGGAATACCTAAATTGGTAATTATGGGGACTATCACTGGATTCTTTGACTGTATGTCTTTTATCTTGACTGTAACCCTTTGTTAGTAACCTCAGCAATAAGAAAATACGGTTCCCAAGGGAGAAGGGGAAGGGGCTGGCAGTATAACAGAGCTGCCAAGTATCATTTTCAAATCTTATCTCTGCCCTCAGCAGCGAGACTTTTCCATGCACATTACCAATGGAATGCTACATTTTTGCACAAAGCATCCATGGGTCGTTCACATCTTTTTCCTCATCCCAGGAGGACA
Source organism: Psophia crepitans (assembly GCA_013399095.1). Taxonomy (NCBI): domain Eukaryota; kingdom Metazoa; phylum Chordata; class Aves; order Gruiformes; family Psophiidae; genus Psophia; species Psophia crepitans. Next base: position 2,869,268 of record VWZZ01005754.1, on the reverse strand, counting down.
CATGGAGAAACCAGAAACTGACAGATCCTCCTAAATCTAAGAACTCTCCCACCAGATGGCTGGTCCACAAAGCGCAGTGTCCCACCACAGACGCTGAGCAATTCAGAAGACGTGACAATGGAATGCTGATATTTTATTGCTGCCACATCCCGCTCCGCTATGTTCTTCCCAATCAGTTCAACATCACATCTGTCAAAGCTCAGCTTAGGTGACCTGGAGTATCCATTTGAAAGTGAGGCTTAAATATAGTAGAAAGTCCAAGTCCTTTTTCTTTTTCCTTTTTTTTTTTTCTTGCAAGTCTCCAGAGAATCTTCCACAAACCGAAGTGTGTTTTCTATTATAGTTTACATCAACAAGCTGATCTTGGGGACTTCTGTCTGTGTGTGTCTCTGTTACTGATTTTTGTGTGTGTGTGTGTGTGTGTGTGTGTCTATCATGGCCCTTATTTCCTCTGGAGAAAGGAGACAGTAAAACCCACTTGAAAATTTATACACACAGTGTCAGGAGCCCAATTCATTCATCTGAAGACGCTCCTGCTGTGTTGGGTAAAATGCCCAGAAGTATTCAGAGCTGTGTTAACCACAATTCTCCTCTTCCACGTTGTGTCTGATGCCACATTTGGAAGCTGTGATTCCTTTTCTCCATGTGGCTGACTCAGAATTTGCATTTACTTGATACCAGCGTTGATTTCCCGTCCCTTTGGGTAGCTGTAATGGATGGAGTGGCCACAAAAAGTTCAGCAGGACAAGTAGAGAGAGTTAGTGAGCTCAGTGGAGCAGTATCAAATGTCAGCCAGTGACTGCTCAGATGTCAGCGATGCAGATTCAAATGCTGGAGTCTGGCAGACGCATGACCCACGGGTTGCAATGTGTTGTTAAAGAAATGAAACTTACCCAAGTTATTCATACTTACTGTGACATATTGCTATTGGCAGCCTCACGCTGGGTCTACCCTAATCACTTGCCAGCATAAGTTAAGAATGTGATTTCACTTTTAATGATACTTCTAGACTAGCAAAAGACTTCTTTGAGGGAGTGGCCTACTTTCCCAACCCTCTCTGCCTCACAGCAAAATTTTTGTGTAGCCAAGAGCCACAACACTCAAAGCAGATCTCTCAGAAAATGGGATTGCTTCTCAGCGAGGGACAGGCTCCCTTTAGAGTCTCACTGGGAAGTGTCTTGAAGTAACCCATCTTTTTCAGACTCAGCTGTCCCTGCTGGCTCATTTCCTGCCACAGCTAGGAATTTGGATTGCCCAGCAGCTCTCACATGGAAAGCCGCACTTGGATTGCTTATACCCTAGAAGAATCTTGAGTCATAGGATACCATCCTCGTCCTGAGATGGGACTAGCAGAATGCTTTTACCCATTTTGGGTGGGGAGTATTTCATTCAGGATAGAACTTATAAGGGTGCTGATGCTGAAGACAGTTTGCCATCAGAAACATTTCCAGGGTAGGCTGAGTGAATAACAGGGACGAATGCTGCGACTTTGGCTGCAATTGCAGCACTGGTGCTTGCTGACAGCTACCATTTTGTCTGCTTTCAGCACTTCTGAGGGCTTGTGTGTGCTGGTGGGTGCAGGATGTAATGCAAAAGCCAGAGGTGCTGGGAGAGAGAGGTTACATGTAATTTTTACTTGCATTACTAGAACTCTCAGAAGTTCTTGTCCTGGAGAAAAGCTAACTCGGCTGGTGCTATGTGATAAAGGTAGTGTGCACAGAGGTAGTCCCTGCCTAAGAGTCAGATGAGAGACAACAGCTGATAGAGCTGATGAAATAATCTTTCATTGTTTTCTCATCAGAAGAGGCACCAGCCTCAGTCTGTCAGTCTATTATCAAAGCTTTTACATGCATTGCAGCTTTGAAGGAAAGCAACAGGTCACCTCTATGGCTTCATGGGGATGCCCTCCCTAGCATGATGGGAACACACTGAAAAGACAAAGTCCATATTTGGTGGGTTAAAAAGACCTGTGCCACTGAATATGGACAAGGGTGTAGATGGGATGTTAAAAGCCAGAAAACTATATTTAAAGTAGCAAGACAGAGGAGGGCACTAAGGGAACACAAAGAGAAGAGCTACGTGTTTAAAATGTACGTGCTGAGAAAATGCTTGTACTTGTCAGACTGCTACCCATAGGGCTGGGAGTTCTCTTTCACTCTAGGACAAGTATGGAGGTTCAATTTCAAGCATGCTTTTCTTGCTGCTTTTTGTATCGCAAAACTATACATGTTGTACTTTTCAGCCAAGCATCTTCCCCCAAACATCCACAACCATACTCCATTTAGTAAAATTTTATCCCGGTTGCCATGGCAATCTGCTTCCAGATCCCATTCTGGGTCTCAAAATAAATGGGAGAAACTATGAACACGTCATAACATTTTCAGGCTCACCCAAGATTAGAAAAAACCTCCAGGAAAGAAATCCTGAAACAAAGGGAAAAACAACATTTTATCACTCTTGGCAGCAAGACTTCCAGTTGTACAATAGCCTGTTGGGTTTTGGTTGGGGATTTTTTTGTTTGTTTGTTTCATTTGTTTTTCTTTATTTTTCCCAAAGAGGCGATGTGATAAAGAAGAGAGCAAGAGACAAGGAAAACGGCTAGTGTGTCAGAAAAGCATCTGCTGGAGATGCAGAAAACCTTCTGAAGCAGATGGTCTTGAAAGCTTCTCACTGCATTTTGCATAAGTCTCAAGACTGTTAGCTGCTCTGCTGCATTCACTTCTATATAAAGAAGAGGCCCCCTTTTTTGTGATTAATGAAAATGTCTTTCCATCCCACACTTAAATAAGTCTATCCAGCCATCCTATAACGTGTGATAAAATTCAAGCTTTGCAGTACTATGCACATGCAAATGTTTGCAGCCATTCTGATGAATGTCTCTCCAGATAGTCTTCAAGAGCAATGTCTAGACTTGAAGAATGAGCATAATGCACTTCTGACTCTGTTGGAATAATCGCAGAATTTCGTAGAGACTCTTCGCCCTACAAGGGGACAGCAGAACTGTCAGCACATATCCTTTATTCTTCTGTAACTCTGTACAGGGCTTTAGATCAAAGGTTGTACAGGAAGAAAAGGTTGTACAGGAAGAAGTAACCATCAGAAGACAGAGGAAAGTGAAAGCTGTTAGGAACTGGCTCTTACATCCAGTTGTCAAATTTCCAGCTCTTTGTCTCACTTTGTCTGCAATTAAATATGTTCAATGAATTGTTTCTCTATTTTTACTATTCCTGTACAGCTTAAGATGATGAGGACAAAACTAAGCTGAGTCATTGACAGCTAACGGAAGAAATTGTATTTTCATCAATAGCTTTAAAGGTTATAAAGCATAAATGTCTTTCTTGCAGAATAGTCAGGACTTCCAAGGAATATGCATTACAGATACCTCCAAACCTGAGCACACTGATCTGTATCAAATATTAGCCAAGCTTTGAAACACGATAAAGAAATAGCTCTTCCCTGGGAGGAAAACTTTGTCCTCATGTGAAGAGCAAAGGTAAATTATGCCACACTGTTAGTCCTCATGTAGTTTAAGAATTCAACTTCAATAGCAGATAAATGTTTCAGTGCTTCTGAAAAACATCACTGAACTGAGAAATAAATGGACCTTTTCAGAGTGCAGTTCATCCCATCCTTAGACATCCAGAATAGCTCAGGAAAGTCACAACTATAAGTGCTCATTGCACCTTGTGGAAAAAGTGCAGTTCAGGATCTTCCGGTTTTGGTATTTTGTTCAGTAGTTTTCTGCAGCTGGGAGAGGCAGATCTGGTTCTTGATGTTCTTCATCGTTGTTAAGTATTTAAATACCACTGCAAGTCTGATTCAACTTTTTAGGTGAAGAGAGGAAAAGGGACGCTTTGACAACCTGATTGCTGAAAAATCACAATCTTTGTTTCAGTTCTTTAAAAAAAATGGGACATTCATCAAATGACATTCATCAAAAAGGAATAAAGTTTCTATGTGATTTGCACACCCTAATCTCATCCAGCCACATCCTGATTCTGCAGTAGATGTAGCTTCCTGGCCTTGAAATCAAAGAGATTGCTCCACTATAATTAGGGACAACTGGGAAGAGTGGTTGATCTTGGTGGTTTGTGAGCAGTGCAAGCCTTCAGACCTTGTTCTTCTATGTCCTGTGGAAGTCCAGATGGTCATCAACAGGACTGAGGTGTCTGGGTGTCATCTGAGCTGTCTCACTTGTAGCGGTCTTTGGAAATCAACATATCTGTGCCATTTAACTGGCCAGGATTCTTACCCAAACTGTTGATAAGCAAAATATTCTCTTGCTTTCTCTTATATTTACTAATGTATTATTTTTGATTGATTTGCTGTCATGCCTAAACTGCACAAGGAGGAGCTGTGGACAGAAGACCTGCTTTTATAAGTTGTGCCTCATAAAGGAAACCCTGGGTGCTCCTTTCCAAATAACAGCTGGAAAGCAGGGCCAGAAAATGGCTGTCAGGTTCCTGCAAGCTGAGAGCAGGGCTTGTCCTCTCTGACTCCTTAATTCTGGTCTGCCAGACTAATACTACAGAGAAATGTCTTATTCCAGAAGCTGTTTGCGCATTTAATGAGAGGCAAACACAGTCCCGGTAGCCAGGGCTGCCTTACTTGAGGTGATACCCTGGCAGATTTCCCACAGTAGTTCAGTAGCTTGGCTATTTCTTCTCTAAATTTACAAGCAATCTCCTGTTACATAGTGGGGCCAGCTTCTGGGGTATCAAGTGGTTTTCAGGTGTTGTATTACAGTGGGCTGGATGCTTTTATTCAGCAGGCGATGCGTGCAGCCGGGGTGTGTTCAAATGACTGTCTTTGCAGTCTTTCTGCTCTAATTCATTGCTCAGCTTTGCATCTTCCACTGCCCTGTCTCTACTTCAGGTTCCCATACATTAAAAAAAATGGTGTGTGTTGGGGGGCTTAGCCCAAAGAAATGACGTTCCACTTAATCACAAGCCCCATGAGCTCCTCAAAGGGATGGTGTTGCAGAAGGTTTTAAAACTCGTGGCACATCCAAGTTCCAATTTGTGACAAGGAAGCTCAAAGTGTAAATGTAGTTCACAGGGTTGCGGATCAGTGACTGGTCCAGAGTGATGAAGAGATTCTGACTCTAAAATGTTTAGGACTGTTCTTGTGTTGTTAGTATCTGCCTAACTGCTTAGTGGAATTAAACAAAACATCTGAAAATGATCAGTCCCCCCCCCATAAACATCACTGTTTCACAAAAGAAGACACTGAGTTACCAAAGATTATAATATATACACATGTGTTTTATCTCTGCAAGATGTTTTCAAGAGGTTGAATAAGCCAGTCTATGTGCTGACGTGAACTGTAAGCAGAAGATCAGCTTGAAATATTAGGCCAATAATATGGATAATATACATCCAGTTGCACTGCAATCCATCTCACTAGGTGACTCGGGTCGTGATTTTGCCAACTGAAGTTAAAGTGCACCATCTGGGATAATCCCACATTTCACATGTTCTTGCTTTGTTTTCTCGGTGCTTTGGAGTTCTTTTGTAACCCCAAACTGACAAAGCTGCACCACCACCCTCTTCAAGAGGAAGATGTTAACTGGGCTTTTTCCCAGCTTGGTCATTCCAGTGCTATCGAAGGGTCAAAAACAGTCGCAGAAAGAAAGCTCTCCCTAGAGCTCTGTCTCTACACGGGTGGCAGAGATTCCTCTGCTGTGAGGGTCAGCTGGCCATCGCAGCGTGTGATTTGTATTTACTGTGTCATTGTTTAGAAGAAGACAATTTGTTTCAAAGGCCAGTTCATTTAAGACATGTACGAGTTCCACTCTGCAGGAACTGCAGGTTCCTGTCACCCTGCTTTCATTCTGCCACAATCATGCAGGGTAAACACTATGCCCCCACCCTATCCCCATTCTAGTTTACAAGAAAGATCAGATAAATCAGTGTAGACTGGACTTCATCCTTGGGAACTCTTGAAGATAAGGCTAATTGTGCGTTACATATTTTTTTCTCATGAGTTCATGACAGCAGGCCTGTGAAATAGTTCATGATCTGGCATCCACTTTCAGTATATCTATGGTACAGAGAAAAATGAAGTGTTATACCCATGACCTCTAACATGGTAGATAATTCAGATAAAACTTGTAGTGAGCAGAAAAATCTCATCTGTCATAATTCTGGCACAGACTCCATAGCAGCAGAGAGGCTGATAGGTACAACATGAGCACATTTAAAATCTAATAAATTGTAGCAAGGAAATAGTTGAGTCATGTGNCCTTTACTGTCGGGAACAGTCTATTTCTTAAGCATATCTTGTTAATGTGTTGTTCAGCAGCCAGCTGCAGAAGGGACTTTTAGTCGCAGAAAAGCAGGGAGCATTGTAGCATCTTTCCTTGGGTTACCATTGCTCAAGCTTTCAAGTTACTCTTGTTTTCTAGCATAGCTTACTACAGAACTGGTCAAGGTGTTTTCACAAAACTATAGGCTATTTGCAGCCACTTAATGGTCGTTTGTCTGCTATCAACACTGAACTGATTGAGTTAAAGGTATGATTATTCTCCTAATGGGTTTAGTGTAAAGCTTGTGTGGACAGTCTTACATAACTAAAGTTCTGGTAATACCAATTTGAAATGGTTTGGAAAAGGTTTAAGATCAACAAAAGTAATTTTTAATTTACGTAAGTACTGATACATGTTTTTCTGCTCATTTAGTAAGTCAGTTTAAGAACTCAAATGAAACTCAAGTGATTTCTGTGTTGACAGGTTCTGTTCAAGGTGGGGAGGGAGCATTAGCTACTGCATAATCCACTACACCGCAGGTTTGGAAATGGCAAGACACTTTTTATCATCACCAGTGTAAAATACTTATCTCATTTAAATACACTCCTTCTTCTGTTCAGATTTCTGCCTAGAATGTTTTGGGACACATACAACCAGAGCCACTCCTGGGCAAGTCACTCAGCAGTAACTAACAAGCTGCTCCAGTTTCTTGGTCAGAACTTTTCTTGGATTGTTTGTCCATAGAAAGGTTTGATAGTGGTCTCTCTTCAGCTTGGACTACATCATCTGTTCTTTAGTGAGCCTTGTCAGAGAAGACGGATCCTTCCCATGCCTGAACGATTGTATTTCGATGTTTTACACTAATAGACTGGGAAAGAAAACAGTCGTTACACCTTCACCGGTGCCACTGGCAAGTCCAGCTGGAACTTCATGGGAAAATAGTGTACCTGAAGGAGTTTCCTTCCTCAGTTTTGGAAATGTCGGTGAAGCTACATGTTGAATCTTACCAGTTTTATGACTTAGTGAGGTGAAGAATAACCACTGCAGGACCAGGAGGATTTGGCCAGCATCAGGTCTTTATTGTACTTTGTACTTTGTACTGAACACAGACCTTCATCAGCCACTTCTTTTCAGGTACCTTGGTAATGGCGGACATGCCTGAGCAACCTAGACAGACACAAGTACAGGAAGAAAATAGATCTATCCAAAGCCACAGAAGAGACCAATTACAGAAGTAAGGTTAGAACCATAAGTCACCAAATTCCCACCTCAGTGGCATAGTCCCTATTACTGACACCCTCATTCCCAGCCAGCGTGAAATAGTATACTCCTTTTGTGACCCTTCTGTTGTAGGCAGACAGGGATAACGAATAAACACACCAAGAATTCCTCTGTATTAAAATTGACCTAGGATAAAAATACGTTAAAAGGATGTGGGCTACTTCAGCACTGATGTTATCCATGGAGTGGTTGGCAGGAGGAACCGTTATTCCTTTAGACACAATTGCTTTATTCCTTTGGATATTTGGGAATCCTGTACGGACATGAAGTAGTCATCAGAGCTATTGTCAAAAGTAAAAGAAGACCGAAATAGGTATTATTCGTGTGGGCTCTGGGAGGATGTTCTGTAGCAGATGCTGATGAAGCCACGTCACCGATGGCAATGGTGAAAGGTGGAGAGCCTTGAGCCTGCTCATCTCTTTATTACTCAGAATTAATGATAATGCAGATGGCTAACCATTAGCATGGGCTGAGCCGTTCTTTCCCTCTCAGACCCTTTCAGCAGAGGTCTGAGAGCAGAGTCAGAGCTGCAGAAGGATTCCTCTTCCACGGGTTCATTCAGTGACTTCCTCAACCTGTCTGTGTTCATGTCAGACCCCTTCTGCCCCAGCCTGGGCTTCTGTCCTGTCCCTGATGGTGACTTTTCTGCAGGGACACAAAGTTTCATCTCCCAGAGCTGCCACAGTAGCGTTAGCCTCAAAGGAAAAAAACATGTTTAAAAATTCAGAAGGAAGAGTAAGAAACTTGGAGAAGCAATGAAACGATTTAACAGCCAGCAGCTTTTTCCTATTTTGTGTCCCAAATTTTAGGAGTAGACGAAAACCACAGCATGCAGGTGATCAAATGGAGTACTTTGCCTCCTAAGTCAGTGTGGGGAAGAGGAACTAGCTGGCATTTGTCACGCCCGCCAATTTGGTTGAAGTGGAATTTGAACCACGCTGCTGGAGATATTAGACAATTTTCTTTCATCTGGTTGTGGGTCGTGTCACATGGTCACCATATGTGTTGTTCCCCGGCACGCACACACACACCTCACTCTGTGCAGCTGTCAAAACAAACATCAGCTGCCTTTTCTCAATCCAGGAGTGTTTCAGCTCTGGAAGCAGTGGAGACCCGTAGGCTTTTCTAACAGGATTTCACATTGCAGATTATCTTTAATCCAATTCATCTCTGACTGATAGAGTTTTTGGAAGCCTGTGGCCCATCTGCAGGGTTTGCTAGATGGAAACTTCTGTCAGCTGTGCTGAAACCGCTTTCTCTGCTGGGCTGTAATAACAAGGAAAATCCTGTAATGATCTTCCTCAGCCATCGAAGGGCTTTGTTGTGGTTGTGAGCAAATCTGAATTTACGGCAAAAGCATTAGATTGTATACAAGGAATAGATTTTACTTAACCTCTTGGAGTCTTGCATATTAAATTGGGCTCTTCTCAGTTCTTCTAGGATTTTTTGCCAGAAAAATACTTTTCTTTTTTTTTTTTTTTCGTTTAAAGTGGTGCTTAACCTATAGGATTGCACTAAAGACCCGGAAAGCCCAAGGCAAAATGTCCTGTCACAATGCAAAAAAATGGAGATCTTTCTAATCCCTCACACACTGTAGTCTTGTTCTAATACCTCTAGGAAAGGGACCTGTGCCACAGTACAGCATTGAGAGAAGGGCTGGGATGCTGGAGGGTGCTGTTCTGATTCAGGCCACTATGGGACGTAAAATGTAACAAATGCTTTTATCTTTTCCTTCTTTCGTTCTTCCTCTCTTTTTTTTCTTTTTTCTCTCTTTTCTTTTATCTTTTTTTGTTTTTGGGTTTTTTTTTTTTATTTTTGTTTTTGTTTCTCTTGAGATAAAAGCCAGCTATCTCAAAAGGAAACCTGACCCACAAAGTAAGATACTCTGGCTGGAAGTTTCCATTTATGTTGTAGTCAAAGCAAGGGGAGTAACCTGGGCTGATGGGCCAGGTAAAATGCTGCTGGGCAGAAACAAAAGTTATCTGCGCTTTAGTGCGGTGGCCACAGTGGCTCTGCTTTTAGTCCTAGTGCACAGGCTGATTTCAGGGGCAGGGTTTCTTTGGGGCTTACTTCATTCCTTACTGGTGTTTCCGGAGTGGGTACAGGGTTCCTCCTACCTGTATTGGGCCAGTGAGCAAAACCACAGCAGTTGTAGGAGTGCTGGGGGAAGGAAGATTTAAGCAGCAGCAGTAAATGACACAATCCTCTCTGCTTGAAACCCCACCTCCTGTTTCCCAGCAGGGTATTCAAGGAGGAGGCAAGGAAGACAGAAGTGTTTGTCCTGATGCTACAGTCTCTTTCAGATCCTCTAAAGGCTAGAATTTTCCTTAACATTTTTTCCTCTGTTGCCATTTAACATTGCCTGTTCCCTCCTTAGCCACAATCCCCATGAAAACACCCACGCTTCCAAATGCTTGTTTTTCCTTTATAGCCATGATTTCATGCCACTCCTATCAACAGAAAGTTTTAGACTTCTAGTAGTAGAGGTGACTTGTGTCACCTGTTGGTTCTCTTCATCTTCTTATGGGGGTAAATTATCTGAAAGCAGTTGATTGCTTATTCTGATAGGGTTTTATCATACAAATGATGTATGTGGTTTGTGTATGCGGGAGGGTGTATATATATATGTGCTGCTCTAAGTTTGTCATAGAAGAGGTCCCCGTTCATAACAACCCGAAAACGCTGACCTCAAAGATACGGTGTGTCATCAATGTATTTCTTCAGAGTTTAGAAGGGATGAGGAGTAACTGGTCCTATGAAGCTTTTTACTTGGCAACAGGGCTGAACTCATGCTGCTGCATTTTGTATTACTACTGCTGTTTGTCTAAAAGTGAAGCCCACAAACGTTAGACAAGTTCTAGTACTAGCTGTAGCACTCAGACAAGCTCTAGTACTGTGGAAGGTGGTGTACAAACCCATCCCAGGAAGACATAACTGTGCCCAGATGAGCTGAAAAAATGCTAGCAACACCTTCATTTTTATTATTTCATTGAATTTTGACTTCAGAGATTTTCCTGCCAGCCATGACCATATTTCTACTTCAATCTTAGTTTTCATTAGAATGAAATAAGGTAGCAATGGGTAAAAACAGCTAACATTTTTAAAGGAAAATATGTTTTGAAAAAGTGTTCTGCCATAGAAAAAAAATACTGGAAAATCTTAACAGTCGCAAAGCAGGAAGATGATAATGGCATAAATTAATTCAGTAGTTTATTATAGAAGTGTGCTAACAATGTAAGAATTTAATTTCTAAAAATTACAACATTATGACTGCAAGAGAGACTCTTGGTGTGATTATTCATCCTGCTCCTTACAGTCCCAGGGACTATGGGAACCTTCCAGAGGGTAAAAGTTTTCCCTATAGAGTAAATCACAGAGAAGCTAGGCAATTACATTTATACAGGAGGAGCAGAAGCTCAGAGACATTAAAGGTGAGACATCTGAAAGTACTCAAACAATGCCCCCTTTGAAACTTTCTTTGACACCATCAGAATTAGGACAAGTAACATACTCTTTGAAGATACCACTTAAAAAGCTTTCCAAAATCTGACAGTAATTTGAACCTCTTCTGTCCTATCTCAGACCACAAAGTCCACTCGTTCCCTCTCTGGCAGTGTCAGCAACATACGAACTGCTTTCTCTCTCCCATTCACATGGCCATGACCCACAGCATGATGGTCAGAACGCAGTTACTGTGCTGTAACAAACCCAGTAAGTGCTTTTTCAGGGCAAGCTTTAGGATTCTCAGCATGGACTGGGAGGTGTCTCATCCCTTGGACAGCATCGGGCAGCGGGAAAGTCCAGGGTGGTAGCTGGAGGATGGTGGGGCTCACCCTGCTGACACAGAAGCTGCCGGCTGGCAGTCGTTCAGAGCCAACACTGTTGGCTTTTGTGTAAGTACCCCTTCATTCCCGGGATATCTCCGAGCCAGAATGGCATGAGAAGCCTCTTCCCTCAGCTGCCTCCCTCCCCCAGCCCATCCGAGGAGGGTTCTGCATTCTTTGGTTGCTAAAGTGGTGTGGGTATGTGTGCGTGTGTGTATTCCTGTGCTAACAGATATGTCGGGAAAGGAACCTCCTGTTAAGTTAAAATGCATCTGAGAGAGGCTTCCCTGCAAGATCGCATATGTTTTCCTTAAGATAAGACTTTAGGGGGATAATATCATTCCCCACAAAAAGATTTTTCAGCTCCCATGACACCTGAAGCAAACAAAAGTCTTGTGGCCCAGCATTGATAGATGCAACATTAAAAGCAATTTGATATCCTCTGCAAGGCTAAAAGGAAAGAGCCTTCTCACATGCTGTACCAGGGGACTCATGATGAGGGAGTTTTGTTCTTCCAGTCCTGGGATTCATTCTGCTCTCTTCCATTAATGTAAGTTTGTTGATGTGAAGGGAGTTGCATCACTGAGAACGTGAAGAGGATGAAGCTTTCTGTTGTGACAAGACCTGGAGGAATGGGAGATGAATAATATTCCCTGAAAGAATTGAAAATCTCCTTTAGACACAGAGAAATCACTTCCATGTCAGCCTTCTGCTCCTGTTGCCCTCATTGAATGATATTAATTCCCCATATCCATTTATCTTATGTCTTCATCTCAGCCTCCCAGCCACTCCACGCTCCCAAGCTTGACTTGTTGCTCCTCCGTGGGAGGAGTGCCTCAGGCAAAGATTCTTCTCCAGCCTCAGCTCATATCACCACTGCATTTATATATGTGGTCTCATGCCAATTCATCTATTTCCTTCTGTATATGATGTGCCTGAAAATGGCCTTCAACTTCTAAAGCATTGCTTGTATACTCTGCTCCCTAGACTGCTCTTGTTCCTATCACCATGAAGAACTTCTGTTCTGCTTCCCTGAGCTTTCCAGCACCTGAAGTCTCTGTGACCCTTTTTATTGGTTATCCAGATTCAAAGGATCATTGAATGATCCATACTTGCGGACAACCGCCACCACTCTTCCTGCATTGCAGCGTCTGTTCAAAGCCTCATTCCTGGGAGAAGCAATACCTCTCTGAAAGGGTTAGATGTTAGGTGTTTAATTAAATAATGGAACTCCTTGCCATGGGAAGCTATAGAAGTGAAAAGTTTATCTGAGGGTCAAAAAATTAGGCAAATTCATGGAAGAAAAATCCATCAGGTCCTTTTAAATCCAAAGACACTATCACTGGCTCCAGAATTGCCTGAATGTATGATTTCTGAAATTTGGATAAATGTTTTAGAGAACCAGGACCATGTTTGCTTTGGTCCTAAACTACCCTGTAGCAATCTGTACCTGGGTGTCCTGGGAGAAATCAGAGGCTGGTAGATTGGCCTTGGGCCTGACTGGCTCCAGATGTTATTACATCCACCTGGAGTTTCCTGTGCATAACCCTGTCCAAATCCATCTCTCACTCTCTTTATCCCACTGACTTCCAGTCTCCTCTACCAGTCTGTTGCAAGAACCTTCTTCCCTACAGCTTCCTTCCAGCTTTCTGCTTTCCTTCTCGCTCAGACATCTCTCCCCCACAACGTGCTTAATAACTGGGGGGGGAAACAATTACTTATCATGTAAATCTGCAAAACCTCTTAGGGTTCAAGACAATTTACATAACAGAGGCTGTGCACCTTGAAGCAATACCAGTCCCTCCGGGGGAGCTGACAAGGAAGTTACTCATTTTGTGGTTCAGTCAGTTTGCCCAGAGATTTCACGTTTCAGTCCGCAGTTTGCTAACCTCTCCTTTGGAAATGCTGATGAAAATCTCGCAGAGTTCAATTTAAGGTTTCTGGATTGTAGTCCCTGCAGGTGACTTTTACTTTTCAATCTGTTTGGCTACTCCTTTTCCCCGGGGGCTGTTTTACTCCCTTCCCACCAGCCAGTTGTGCAACGGGCTGCAGTTATTTACAGCCTCCCTGTGCACTCACTCAGTCAGTGGCTGGGTTCAGGTCTGGGGGCAGGACGCTCCTCCGTGTTTGCCAGGGAAGCCTGTCCTTTACTACGCTTGCAAAGTCGCTCAGGGAGGGCTGATAAAATCACTGCATTGTTCGTCCCTGGGATCCCTAAGGATGGTGTTTTTGGGAGGAGCTCCTGAAGGTATCTTTTACTAGTGAGGAAAGAAACTTAAATGAAAGAGCCATGGAAGCTTCTGCCTAAAACTCCAGTTCAAGCTTGCTTCCCCTTCCCTTTATTTGGGAGGCAATTAAACATTTCCTTTTGGCTTCTTGCTGTTCATGATGCTGGGGGGATAAGGAGAGAGGGGTCAATCAGTTAAATATACACTTGAGCCTTTTTTATTCCCTTCTATTTCCTTTTTGTTTTCTTTTTTTTTTTTTTGCCTAACTTGGGACAGGAGTTTTCTGGAACTGAGTTTCTCCTCTTTCTTCTCAGTGTAAAGACTGGACCTCTAAAGTTTTCTCAGAGCAGCTAATACCTGTCGATGTATATTCAACCCTACAAAGTTTTAAAAGTTCATCAGTTCTTAGTGGATATTTGGTTATATTTCTGCTTACAAATACAATTAATTTCCCTTCAGATGATTTAAAAAAAAATAATCACACTATACTGATTTCAGTAACTACATTTAGGTCACCTTTCGCCTGAAAAATCTTGCAGCCAGAGTTCAGGATACAGGTAGTATGCATATTAGATCTATCAGAAAGTCTATCAGAAATTCAGCTACTATAATGACGCTAAACATTTAAGAAGTGTAATATGACATTAGGTGATCATTTTGACAGTAGCCAGTTCATAATGAAGATCCGGAACACCGTGCTGAGGGAGGCTGTACTCACTAAACACCTATGGGGATTCAAAGGATCACTGGACAAACCTATGGGGGAAAAAACCTATCAAACGTTTTTAAATACAGGTAACCATGTCTGGGTCAAAAAGCCCTTGGAGGCTGAGGGGTTTCAGAAGCGTTGCTGTATATTTTCTCTATTCTTATTATTTTCCCAAGGCATCCATTGTTCCCATTTGTCTTCCCCTTAGAAGTGTCATCAGCCCATCCTTAAAAAAACCCGAGAGCAATACTTTACAAAGGGGGTTTAAAGGAGAAATTGAGGAGAAACCAAACAATTACAGAGGTAATAAATTAAAGAATGGGGCAAAATACTAATTTTTTAAAAAAACTAAGAACAAGGCTGCAGAGAGGGCCACTGAAGAGGACACTGCTTATGCAGCACCAGCCACTCCCTGAAGTTGTCCAAGGAGCCACGGCAGCAATCTAGGGCTGGAGATGGGTGGGACTTGGCAGAGAACACTGGTCTGAGAAGGCAGCTCTTCTCATGTCCATGCTGCTGAGCTCATCTTCCTGAACATTTCATGAGACTCCAAACATCAAACCCATTTTACCGGAGGGGAAATGTGGCTGCAGGACATTGTGATTGAATAATCTATTGCAACCTGATGACTCACAGGGATTTTTTTTGGTTTTGTTTTTGTTTGGGTTTTTTTTCCCTCTTCTGCTTTTCCTAGAAGACCAGCTTTGTGGAAAACATCTTTTCATCTGACAACAGTTCAAATGTAATTTAATTTTAGTTTTGTTAAGACTGACCTCATCCCATGCTTGTCCAGCACTACTTGCTGATATAAAGCCCCATTATCCTGAACACATTCATATGCGATACGCACTACAGACATCTCTTCGCCTAGCACAGGAACCTCATTAATGGCAGGAAAAGCATATAGGCTTCCAGGGAGCCATTTTCACAAGAGATGTTTGCTTAAAACTTAGTATCTGCTTAATGTCTTTTCTGTCCATCTGTCTGTCTGCTGCGTTTGAAAACATAGCCCTGAATGTAGGCCATTATGTGGTCCTTTTGATGTGTGCTGGTGACCTGTGAGCGTCACCTCTTGCAAATGAAGGGTTCTCTGCACCTGCACGCCTGGTAGACCTGTTCAATAGGTGAGGCAAGTCAAAGGGAAAGCACTAGACCTTGCAAATGCAGCTGTTTTATCCAGGCACTGGTTTGATGGTGTAGCTTTATAGACGGTAAGGGTATGACCTGGCTGAAGAAACCTACAGCTCTGCTGCAAAGATGGGAGATGGACGTAGCATTGTTTCTTGCACTCAGTTGAGTCAGCTTCTGGAGAAGAGCTTTGTGTGTGAGGGCACTGGGGTTGCACTGTTTTGAAGACAGCAGCTGTAGTTCTGGTGGGCTGGGTGGGAAGGAAAGGGTGTGCTGAGAATGAGTAAATCAGAAAAATGAGCCTACCCGCTTTCCCCTTCCACCCACGCTTAAGGGTCTGTGGCTGAGCAAAAAGGTGGATACTCCTGATTGACGCCAAACCAGAAAAAGTGGAAACAGGGAAGGCAGTGGAGGAAAAATGAGTCATCTCTTTTGAGGGATGTGATAGTGCAGTTGTTCCCAACATGGACTCCTTGAAGGGACTTAAGTTGGAATGAGTCCCCTAAGCCATAAACCTAGATTTCAAATGGCTGTAAATTGTCCCTGGGTGTACAGAGAGCATGGGTGTGCAGAGACCATGCTGCAGGAAGGGGTGATGTCCATGTCCTAGTACTCACTTCCTATCTGGGTACCTAAGCACAGGTCATAAGAAGAGGATGTAGTGCCAGTTCACTACTGCTTTAAAAGTAGGATTGTTTCCCATTGTCCTCAGCCTACCCTCTAGCTAAAGAAAGCTTGAGCTATTGGAGGGGACAGGTCGGGACAGCCTAGATGGAAAAGAAGTCAAAGAAGCCGAATGAGAAATGGAGAGCTTTGGATTCAGCCAGGTTCCAGAGAAATCCCTGGCAGAAGGTTTGGTATTGGCTCTGTTGGAAAGGTCTTAACATCCTGAAGTTGAAGAGTCTGAAAAAGTCATCCAGAATATCTTGGTACAGAACAAGGTGGCAAAATGAAGGATGCATCACTCTGTGCTTACCTCATCAAAGAGCTTTCAAATGACTGTGACCTTAGTTGCACTTCCAGACCCAAAGGAGAGATTAGGACCTCAGTATATTTGGAGTTTGTACAAGAGGGAGAGTGTCTGCCCTGTAGATCCACTATCTGGAGACCGAACTTTTATATGAGGGCTGAGGAAAAGATCAACCTGATGCCAGGAAAGACTCACTCACCAGCGGGAGCAGAATCAGACACTGTCCTGGGAGAAGCTAGGTTATGCAGCAGGGATTGCTGAGAAGATCCTGAAATTGAATCCCAGGGACTTTTGCTCATCAGCCTTAGAAAAAACACTTGAGTTGGAAGGCTCCACGTTTAATTGCTGGAGAAACTTGATCAGAGCAGAAAAGAGACTCCCATCCCAGCCTCTGGCTAAGTTGTTGGCTTTACTCAGTGGTTTCTATCAACCCTGTGCTTCTCAGAAAGTTCCTTTCAGGTGCATCTTTCCTGAAAGACTAAATGCCTCTGTGCAGATTACAGTGTGCGGATTAATTGCCCCCTGAGGCTGAACAACTGATCTCTTAGGCCATGTGCACAGGATGCAAACCAGGTATGATCAGGAAGCAGAGACGGTTTGCCACACAAAACAGTTGGGAAACATGCTATTTAAGGATAATCTAACCTCTTACTTAAGGAAGAAAACTGGGAGAGGAGTACAGAGCAGAGTCTGTCCTTGGCAGTAAGAAATATTTAGTCCTAGAAAGACACCCAAATTCTAGTTGCTGCAGGAATCTGGGGCTTAATCCAACTCCACTAAAGTTGATGAAAAACTTGTGAAGGCTGCACCATCTATGCTGCAAGAAATGAAGAGACATTTGAAAGATGGGAGACAAGGAGGAGTAAAGGTTACTGAAAAAAAGAGAGAAGCCTGAACTAAGAAATTCACAGAAGCAAGCAGTTTTCAAACCCAGGGAGACTTGGAGGGTCTGGAATTGAGGATACTAGTTTGGACAGTTACCAAGAGAGAGGAACTGCCTCAATATTTTGATCATAATCTTGCTTCCGAGTCGGGTGTTCCTGCCCTCCCTTTTCCAAATTTATTTAGGTTTACTGAGAGCGACTTCCTAGATCCTATCAGCTTAACCAGCTACATCCATGTTTGTGTAACGATAAGTCCTTATGCAGCTCTCTGTGTGATATTTTGGTCTTGGTAGGTACTTCAGATGCCCGGTATCATAGGGTGCATCAGGCTGTTGCTGGTGTGGGACTGCCTGAGCTCTTGTTTACCCTGTCAGATGTGGAAATGAGCTTTGAAAAGGCTTTGCCTGTAGGACAGAGATCCATGGGCTGCAAGATGGGAGCAGATGTGTTAGATGATATCTAGAGTTCACTCATAGACTAAATAAACCATCGTGATAATATACCAGGGCTTGTGGTTATGGCAGACAGCACACTTCTCACATGAGAGTGAGTCACATCGTGAGTTTGTTTTTTTCCCGTTCATTTATCTCTTGTTTATCGCTGGTGGTGGGTAAATAATGAAATGGGTTTCTCAGAGTGTGATCTTTACAAAGGCCGCTGAAACACTTCCTCTGGAGAGCGCTGATTTGAAGCAATTGGGGCTAGAGTGGGAGGAAATGTCCTGTTTGAACTTTTTTGGTGAAAAATGCAGATTCAGTGACACCAAACTGTAAATTAATTTAATTTTCTGTTGTAGAAGGGATAAAAAGAAGAAGTCAGAACAGTTCTTTTTGATGTTTTCCAAATTAAATACTTGGATTTTCCTACATGAAGAGACTTTCTGTGTCACAGATGATGTTTTGTTTCTTGTTTGAATTTGTGAAATGCTAAAGAAAATATTCTAGATTTTTTTCCCCATTTCATTAGATTCTTGAGAAAGACATTTCAGATCAAGCCAACATTTTATTTTAATATTTAGTTTGGAAATCCAAATATCCGTCATTGCAGCAGTTCAGATTAGAGTTCAAATTTTATATTTCTATGGAGCTCCCACTCCTCATCCCAGGAGTCCCCAGGCCTCTGCGCAGTTCTTGGGGAGAAGAAAATAAGCACCTGGCCAGTGCACTGAAAAATGAGTGTCTGGTGCCCTCTATGGGTCCATGCAAAACGATGGGCCTGAGTCTGACCCCCCTGTTTCAGTTTCACGGCTGAAAACCAGATCGAGAAGACTGTGAAATGAGCAGATGACCCCTCTGACCAAAACAGCTTTGATGAATAACTTGCAAGTTCTTTTCGAAACAGAATTCAAAACTGAGGTTTAAAAATGTGTCTTTTGGATCAGAAAGCAGGAGCATGATTTTTTTTTTGAAGAGGAGAGTTGAAATAATAAATAGTTAAATAAATAAATAAATTATTGGCTCTAAATCAGGTCTAATATGGCATCAATGAGATGCAACAGGTCACATCCAGGAAAATGGGCAGCAGCGTCTGCCTCGGGACCTTTCCCTTGAACTAAACCTGTAGTGCAGTTGAGGGTGTGAAGTCTCTATAGCTACATACCTAAGTGGGCTAAATTTGCTCAGCTGGGGTAGCACCAGTGACAAAGCTGACTTTTTGAACAGCCTCTGCCCAGAGGCAGCCTTTCTTTTGTAGCAACTGGAGTCAGTGTGTCTAAGCTGGCTGCAGAGTTGCTAGCCCTCAAGAGATGCTACAGCCTGGCAGTTTGGGAACAGCCCTCATGTTCAGTAAAATGCTCAAGGTGAGGGAGCTGAGAGGTACGGTCTGCTGGGGGACTCCTAGGGGGGTTTTGCAAACCAATTTACAAAGGTGCCAGAAATAACATGGAACGCTGGCTGGGATGAGAGCAATTTTTGGTACTGAGACTTCCTGTGCAATGCTGATAAAACGAACTCTACTTACCTTTCCCTGCTTCCCTACACTGATGTGGCTTGTCACAAAGTTCATCCCTCCCACCCCTTCTTTCTCATTTATTTCCTCCAGTGAATATGAAGCTGGCACAGGAAACTGGATTGACAGGCTTGAAGGCTGAAGGTCTCTATGCTCAGACCTGGCAAAACCCAAATTACGAGCAAGTCGAAAATATCTTTTCAGCTTTTGGGCTGTGCTTCAGAGAAGTCTCTCAAAGGTAATCGAAGACTTGCGCATCTTACTGGTACCCAGCCTCTCTCAGGGTGTGTGGAGCAATCAGGCTCTTCCAAGTGTGTTTTGTGACAACCTAACAAACAGGATGTGGAGCTGAGCTCCAGCAGGAAAAGGGACAAGACAGCAATGGTGGTGGGACCGGTGTCGCTGGCAGGCAGAGGGTTCTCACAGTGGCTGTTACTCCCTGAGTTGTAGCAAACCTGACCGCTGCACCCTGCCTCTCAGAGCAGAGTGACCCAAATCCCCAAACTCTTGGTGGCATCTAAGCTCTGTCAGCACGTGGCAATCCCGCTGAATTTCTGTGGCCACAGGCCATCTCCATGTTGCCAGCAGCAAGTTCCCATCATCCTGTGCCTTGCCAGCACCAGTCCTGAATGGAAGAGATTGTATATTCACCTAGAATTGAATTTTTTTCTTTGACAGAAAGCAAAAGAGGTGCATATAAAGTCGAACTTACAGGGCCTGATTGATTTGAAAAGAGAGGGAAGGGGAAAAAAAAAGTCTTAGGTGCGGTTTACCTTGTAAAGTATGTGTTTCCCCGCTGGTAAGGTATGTATATGAGTTTCCCTCCAATTCAAAGCAAGCTCTGTTCATCTCTTAAGCTCCTGTGTTGCCAGGATGGGCACTTTATGAGGGAGCAATCCATTCTGCGAGTGGGAGCAAGGAAGAGTGAGGTTGCAATGTGCAGCTGACCAGAGACATTTTCCTGCCGCAGGTTATTGGGTCAGATGGAGCGGCTTCTTGCTAGGTTTCTTCAGCAGTGCGGAGGCCTTACTGCCGCAAATCCTTTGCAAATGATTTGATCAGATCCCTTGTGTGTTACAGACTGATGGATCCCACCCTGTGCTGCCCTGAATTGTATGCGAATTCACCACTTCCCCTGGTAGTTTGTCCTAAAATTAATCACCCTTTCTGTTCAAAATGTGGCTTTTATTTCTCAGTTTCTGGCTGTGCCTTTCTGGCACGGGCTGTAGCTATGCCCTCCTCTGCCAGCTGAAAGAGTCCATTCACCTGTGGTGTGTGCACTGGGTGAAGATGTTTTTATTTCTTCTCGTCAACTTGTCTCTATCTATTCTGATAACTCATTAAGCTCTAAATTAATTTTTAAGAAGTCTTTTGGCTATCTCTTCACTTCTGGTATTGTGTATTTTCTCCTGAGAGAACCCTTTCCAAACTTTGGTATCTATTTTAATTATTCACACAAGAACTGCTCTTGGTATTGAACACACACTACACAAATAGAGAGAACCACCTGCCTATATGGCTCTCTGTTCCTCTGTTGAGCTAGTCAAGTAAAAGTCACACATTTACTTCCTTTCCATTTTGTCAGTATGTCTTCTCTAGAGTGTTCTGCAGATCTCAAACAACTAAGCTTTACCTAAAACGCACCTTTATCGATGTTATAATGCCAGTTTGTGTGCAGAATGTTGTACTGTGTACAGTCAAATTCATACCCACACACTACATTTACCCACCATCTATCCAACTGATATCAGTTTTGCATATCAAACTCTAATTTCCATAAAACTTTCTTGGCTGGCATTAGTTTTATTTTCAGCTTTTCATTTTTTTTCTTTGCCTGATAGTTGAGTCATCTATCAACTTACCTGTGTTTTTTACTATACTGGTTTCAGGCTCTCTGGATTAAAATTGGCAAGGTAAAAATGCTTTTTCTTTCTGAAACTCACCCTGTATTTACCATGTCGGTCTTCTCAAATTTCTCAGCTTTTTAGGACATGCTAATCATCTACTGACATTTGGCTGAGTCTTTGTGAGTTCACACGTGCACATAGACCAGACTGTCTAAGGTGAAACATCATTCTCTATATTGCTATCCTTCTCTATAAGTATTCCAAATCCAGAGCTAAACTACTTATTGAGTATTTTTTCTTTCCTCAGTTGTCTCTTATCAACAATTTTACACTCTCCAGCTAGGTAACAGACAATGGTAGCTGTTGGAATTTCTGTTATTACATCCTTGCTTAAGCACTTGGCTTTGGCTTTCACTCTGCCAGCAGTAATTTTCCTGGTACCTTTTGCCTCCATTATCAGTTACCTACAGTTGATAGCTTCAAACTGATATTTAACGCTATCTATTCTTTCTTTTAAAAAATAGTTTCATGCAACTTTTTCTATTACTGTTGTCTTTGTGTCTGAGTTCGGCTGTTAGCCAAAGCTGTCCTTGTTCCTTGATTGGGAAATTAGTGGCTTATTAAAATATAAATAAATAAAGAGGAGGAGGTGGTTAATGATGCAAAAGTTGGCTGAAATAGTGATTCCCTTTAAAAATAAACCCTATTCCAAGAAAAATATGCGAAGTCAGGTCAGAAAGACGCAGCCTCAATAACGGTGTTAGAGGAACATGTGAATGTATAGAGATAAGAAGTTATTATGCATCCTAGGATGTTTACGGAATAGCTTAATAAACTTAAGCCTTTGATGTGAGGTAGTGAAAGAGCAGAGGAAAGCAGCACAGTCCATCTTCAAGTTCAGAAAAAAAAATGTAAATATTGCAGTTGCTTTTCTAGTGATCTGTTCTGGGACTGCCATACCTGGAGTAGACCTCGCCAGATTGGATTTTTACTTTTATTTTCGTAATGAAAATCAGAAGTATGTGTTTATAAAAAGTTAATCTTGCCTGATAAACCTGTATTTTTGTAACAGATTACTTAGCTTTTAGGAAAAATATTATCAGAGTGTCTTGTAATGAAATCTACTTAGGTAATTAGTGCAAATACTGTTGCTGGCCTGAAAATGCTTTCTAAGAGAGGAATGAAAACAGACAGTTTTAAGATGTAGGGAGGGGGTTTTTTTAGTGGGTCATTGAAGATATCAGTATAGATCTAGGTTCTTGACTTAGACAACTGATTTTAAATCAAACAAAACATATTTTCAAGAGCATTATATGTTCTTGATCATGAAATCTGCTGCAATGTTTGACTGGGAGGTGGGATGATGGCTGATAAAGACAGAGATGGGTCACTAAAAAGAAAGACAATGCAAGAGGGAGAGAAGCAAGCAAGCAAGAAGATTGTGGTGAAAATAGATTTGAAATAAATATATTTACTAGGAAAAGAAAGCTTATGCAGTAGCAAAACTGATCGAAAGGTAGGGATGTTTCTGGAGAGATCATTCTGGCACATAACATGATACAATGGGATGCAGAAAAATCCCCATAACTAAAGTTTTGAGGCTGCATATGCAAAAGGCATCATCTTACAGAGCAAGGAAGTAATAGCTCCTCTGTTGTGGCTGTACCTGGCACGTGGGGCCAAACGCTGAATTCCTGATATTGACAAATTGGAGACAGTTCAGAGAAGAGCAAGTAAAAAAAAAAAGAAAGATTAAAGGAGCTAACTTTGTTGTTCTACATGACTAATAGCCCGTGCCGAGTCCAACGGAGTCACTGTGCGTTCACATCAGAGTGAGTGAGACGCGTCTGGGGCTCTCCTCTCTGCATGAGTCTACTTTAGTTCCATGCACAGAAGACTTTTGTAGGCCCATTTGGCTGATCCTATCTGTCCTGGGCCAGTGTTTCAGTGAGTGAAAAATCCAGTCCATTTGTCAGCAGTGCTGTAGAAACCTCCACAAAACCAGCTACCCATGGGGAAATAGCCATTCTCCATGCACAGATGGGGACTATATCCCCAGCTACTGCAGGACACGTGAAAGTCATCACCGAATGCTGTCCTCACACCACCACTTTGGACCTGCTCTGTAGGAGCTCATCAGCTGCATGCAAATTTTGGGACTTGCTAAAGCTAGTAGGATACAATTCCTGATTGCCAAGCAGCCGGCACAGTTAGGAAATTAAATTAAAAGCAGCAACATTTCACCAGAACTACAGTAGTTTGCAACTATTGAAGAAGTACCTTCTGCACAACTCTTACTACGTGAGTCGTGGCAGTGAAATAACCCATTTGAGGAACAGAACAGTATTTGAGAAAGGACATTAGATCCCACAGGAGCAGACTGTGCTTGAGAGTATGTCACAGCATTACAGAAATATGGGTAACAAAGGCTGTTCCATAGGAAAGCTTCCTGATAACATGATGTATTCAGAGGATACCTATTTTTGGAAATACAGTGTCAGTAGTAAATGCCACCGTTAAAATGGCATGATAAGGATCCTGAGTTAGCAGGATGGGTCAGAGGATCTGCCCTATCTCCTGCTGTAAGCCATGCCTTGGCAGATGACAGCGCTGGCCCCATCACTCAATCTGCAGGTCCCTAAAGAGGATGGCGGTTTGCACTTTCTGTTCGTTTGGAGTGTAAGGACTTGAAAGTATTGAGTTGCTTTGCAGGTGAGAAACAAAAGTGAGTTTTATAATCCCTGTCATAGCAAATGTTGCAGATTTCTGACTGTCTTACACCTGCTTTCCAACATTCTTGTGCCTTCTCTACTGTTCATACTGAACCATATAATTACTCTTTTTAGCCTGGGACAACTCGGGGTGTCATCTCCCAGCCAGCGTTGTCAGCATTGTGCCTCAAGGCTAATGGTCTGCCTTAAGCAGGGGTTGATAGCATTTCTTCAGAGCCTTTCAACTGTTTACCCTGTCAGAGTGGGCCATCAGAGATGGCTTTGAACTAGCTGTTAACTGACACGTGCCCCAGATTTTCTGAAGAGCAGAGGAGGATTTGGCAATACTCCGAGATCTCGGTTGTGGAGATCTCATCATGCCATTCTGTACCAGACAAGACTCGGAGGCAGTGCATGAAGAATTGACTAGACTTCTTGCCATGACAGCTATAAATTGTCCCATTTTTTCAGGCATACAAAAGAGTAATGACAACTGCGTTGTAGACATTTGCTTTTGTGTGAAGTCGGATGTTGCCTTCATTCCAGACAGACGGCATTGATCTCCCCAGGGCCACCCTGGCTTGTGCTCGGCAGTCACGCCTTTCCAAGACAGCGCATTGCCAGGGTAGCACAGTTTCTTTGCCGATGTCAGTACTGCATTGTCAACTGCCTTTATGTGATTGCCACCAAGGCATTTTTTTTTTCTAATTCTGGCATTTGGCCTACCTAAGCAACCAGTAATAATCAGAATATTTCTGAGCATGTGTACAAACAACGAATGATCGTTAGAAACCGGCAGACTGCAGGCCAGCAGCTCTGTGATGTTTTGCCATGGAGGACCCCATGAGAATGGCTGTCATAGACCAGACCACAGCTCTGTCAAAGGCATCAGGATGCGATGTCCAGTCGTGGCTAAGTGTAGGGCGTTAGCAAAGGCTATGAGACAAGGGTAGGTGCGTTCCTAACCTCTAACTGTTACCATTTTGAACTTGCTAAGGCAAGCACAGGCTGGTGGTAACCTCAGTGGATTTCTCTTCCATGAACCTGTTCGCTCTCCCCTTGAGTCTGTGTAAATTCCTAGCCTCCACCATGCCGTGTAGCCAGGGATTTAGCAGCTCATATATTTGGTGTATACAGAGACATCTTTTTTGGTCATTTTTGTCCTTGCTCTTAACAATGATATTTACTGTCCTCTAGTGTTTGTAGTGTTGTACTCCACTGGGCAGTAACTCAGACTGACACACTAAGGAGCGCACCTGCAGAAATCCACTCTGGGATATCAGCGTTTCTTCCCAGCTCACCCACCTAGCAGAAAAGACCACTGACTTCATATTTGCTAATCGAGGTTTCCTGGCTATAGTAGTTCTGCAATTCAGTGAGCCTTCACAAATAGTTTCAAGAAGTACAGCACAACACCAGCGATAGAAGCAGTGGAACTGAGATTTATCTCCAAATTCTATCAAATGGCAATCAAGATGTGTCTGCATGGGGGTCATGGAAACATAGCTTGTTCTAGTCTAGCTAAACGTGTCTACTGATAATCTAGCTGTGGGCTGTGGAGCTCAGTCTAAGGTACATTAACTATCTTACTGACTTTCACGATCACAGTGTAGCTGTACTCTGTGTGTGCAATGTCTCTTTATATATTTTCTCGAAAGAAATAGTTCATTTGATGAAAGCCATCATCTTCTTCATAGGCAGAATCTTCTTGGTTAGCCTAGATATCATTTTTAGTCCTGAGGATTTTATTTCTTCACTCAGCTGGATTGCTCCTAGCAGTGCAATATTTGAAATTTGAGCTGTGCTGTGATAAGCGTATGATGTCACTTCTCTTCCCTGATTAAAGGAGTGTAATTCTCAGCATCTGATTTCTGGAATGCATAATACATTTAAAATTCACTTCTAGGGTCAAAGTTTTAACGGGTATAAATTGATGAGGCTATATTATCTTAAATATATAATAGACAGCCAGGATATACCAGATAAATACATCACTGTCAACTAAAATAGCAATAGTTCTGTGAGTTTTAGGCCTCCTTTTAATCCACAACACTAGTCCAACATTTTGCTGTGATTTTTTCAAAACCATATGGGTCTCATTTTGTTCTCACATGCATTGCCTATTTACAGATGCAACTCCACTGAGTTCAGTGGAGTTATGTTTTGATTTAAACAGGTGTCAGGTCTCAGCCTAGCAAAGCACTTAAGCGGGCGCTTAACGTGAAAGCAGGAATGTGCTAATACAACTCCTGATTCTGACTTTGAAAATGTTCACTATCTGCTTGAATGCTTACTATCATAAACGAGAATCAGGAAAATAATTACTTTGTTTCAGCCACTCAAGAAATCAAATAATTGCTCTAAAATTGTTGTCATTGGTCCACAAGGAAAACTGCTGTTTCAAAACACAATAGTAATATTTGGGGCTAATATAAACTGGTTTATATCAATTAACAAAAATAAAAATCTCTCCAGGGAGGAGGAAATGGAGTCAACCCGAGCCATTTTGGAATGGCATGTTTTAATTTTTTTGATCTTTTGGAAATGACATTTCAGTTTGAATTTTAATGAATCTCAGAATTTTTAAAATTGTGTTTCTTTCCATCCCTGGCAAATTAACTTATTGTATGCTACCAGAAATGACAGATTGTCGTTTAAACTTAGCTGGGAAGTGCATGACACAGTTAGAATAGACTCCTACTAATATGGGTTCTCTACTGAGCATCTCCACAAAATTCAGCAATACCTAGCCAAAACCTGCATTTTGTTCAGAATTTCTAAATTAGCCATGCAAATTAAGTCTTCCTTTTAGTGAATTCAAGAGCTTCCTATGCACAGGGTGCAGGCTAAAAGTATTTGGTGACTCAGTCTCCACATATACCATTACCAAAAGCTCTGTGCCAATATAAATGTCAAATATAGAACAAATATAAAATACAGTAACTATATAAATCCATAAAGCATAGTTGAATTCCAGTGGAAAAACTAGAACTGAGGTGGATCTTTGTGACGTATCAGACAGAAGATTTATTAGACAGTTAAAAAAAAAAAAATCTTTACCTTCTCCTTTTCCTGGAAAACATGCTTAAGGAGAAAAAATTGCTAACAAAATTTTCGGTGTGTCTAAATTTAAACATTAATGGGTTTATGGGGTGTTTGGTTGGTTTTTTTTTTAATCTTTTATTTGTGGAGTTCCTCTGTGAATAAAGATGAGATGGTTTCATTAAGTGTACCATTCTTTTGGGTTTCTTTTCTTCTGTTCTTTTGGGTTTCTTTTCTTCTGTTTAGAGAGAGTCCAGCACAGAGCCACTAAGATGATCAAGGGAGTGGAACATCTCCCTTATGAGGAAAGGCTGAGGGAGCTGGGTCTCTCTAGCTTGGAGAAGAGGAGGCTGAGGGGTGNTGTGGAGTCTCCTTCTCTGGAGACATTCAAAACCCGACTGGACACGTTCCTGACTGATGTGCTCTAGATGGCCCTGCCTTGGCAGGGGGGGTTGGACTAGATGATCTTTTGAGGTCCCTTCCAACCCTTGTGATTCTGTGATTCTGATTCTGTGATTCTGTGTTGAAGACTGGGTTCAAGATAGTAACACCAGCTTGATGTTCTACAAAGCTCTCCATGAAGGTCAGCTTTCTCAGCTGACTCCACTGGCAACCTGTTTTGCTCCTTGTTCTGTTCCAGGTTCTTCCCTGCCAGGACAGTCACACTGCATACACACCAGCTTGCGCCCAGAAGGATCTGCACGGTGTCCTTGTTGAAGAAACCCAGACAAGCAAGAGGCTAGTTCGCTCAAGTGCTGTGCTCTGTATTGGTGGGAGACATTTGTGCCAATAGTTCTGTGATCATATCAACAGACAGGATAAATGCTCCAAATCCTTCACCTATCTTAGGCTGCCTTATTTCTGAGATTTTAGAAACGTCTTTTCTCTGTGAAAGCTGTACTGCACAATGTTCAGGGATCCTTCTTTCAGATAGTTGATGGGCATTGGCATTTGCATACGCAAATCCTGCTTGTGCAGAAACACAAGGATTTCTACATGTGAAAATGGATAAAGGAATACAATATTGTCTCTGCAAATCCCTCTTTCAGTTGGCCTGTTGCCAGCTATTGTACTGCACTGAGCAATATTTCATGCAACAGATTAGGCTGAGCCCACAAAGCTGGACAACATAAAATGCCAGTTCAAAGTTTTGATAAAAGTGTTGGAAGCATGTTCAGTCCCCTAGTTCATCATCAGAAACTTCATAACACTGATCTGACAGTTTATAGCCCTGACCATAAATTTAAAGAGAAAGCAAAATAAAAGCCCCTGCTCTGAAAGAAGCTGAACACCCTCAAATTATGACCATCATGGGTTTCACCTGGAGTTCTGTGGATGAGGAAGCTCCTAGTGTTCCAGAACATTTTGGTGTGGATGAACTATAAGGAAGGAGGACAATTCACGTGACTCAAACACATCACCAGATTTAGGGAGCTAGTTTACCTAGCGGCAGTCTTTAATCACTGAAGAAAGAGGAGATAATGAGAGCAATAATTTCAATATTTAACACTGCTTACCAGAACTCTGTCCTAGGAGGATAAGGGATACAGTACAGCTGTTACAGTGGGGGTTACCTTTTGCTGATGGGAATATCTCCTGCAGTTAAAAAGGCTCCCCAAAATTACTAATGTAAAGCCTTTCTGCCTTACTGTGGCAGGTGTATTTTTGACCTTCTAGAAGACAATTTGCTAATTGGGGGATGGAGAATGGATGCCAGACAGTCATTGCCATGCTGTAGAAACCACGTCTGACGTGTCTTTGCGGCAGGACGTCCTGATGCAATACTAACCCCTGTGCTCCACTGGCTCGGAACAGTCTGCGAGTGGCAGTTGGTAGATGAGCACATAGCAACTACAACCGTGATTACGTCTCAGTGTGGACTTCTTGACCTCAGCTGTGCTCATCTGGCCTCAGAAGTCCTCTTCTTTTGCGTGTGCCAATTCAGACCATAGGAAATGGGAAAGGAGGGGATATTATATTTGTGTAGTTCAAGTACAGCCACAAGGCAGGATGGACTTTGGTTTTTGTACTGCAGTCCCTGTTACATGAACATATAGCTATGGACATGTCCCTGCTCACACCTTTTATAGTCCAAGTGAGACAACACAAGGAATATTTTCAGGGGTGGCTCGATGCTGTTAGTTGGGACCTTCTGCAACCTTTGACTTGTTGGCAAGCCTGTGGTGTCTGCTCTCTATCTTTGGTCTCCCCCACCAAGAAAGTCAAGAAGGCAGCTCCATGTGCCAGGCATTAACCTTGGAACCTGACCTGAGGAAAACATGTCCCATTTGTGCAGTTCAGTGTAACAGGAAAACATCTGTCCGTCATGTCACGCAAGATAAGGTGATTTGTGAGTCCGTTTACCTCAGGTGGATTCAATTTTTGATCCTGGAAGGAACCCAAGCCAGAGAAAGCTGTCTGCATTTGTGCTGTCCAGCCCGCAGAGCACGCACTGAACAACTGGCTGCTGGAGAGATCCTGTCTCCTGGATGCTTTCTGGAGCTGCTTTGAGACTTCCAGCCTCTCCCCACCCTCTTCTCATCACTAACAATAACCAGATACCCCTGTTTGCCTGCAGTAACTAAAGGAAGAAACCTCAATTAAACTGAATGTTTCCCATTATTAAGGCTGATATAGAAGTTTCTGTTGTTTCCATCTCATTGTGATTCATCTGCGCGATATTTTGTTTTTCATCATGGGTTTGTTTGGGTTTTTTTATCTGCAAAACTTTTGTTGCTTCTGTAACAGTACTCTGTTTTAAGGGAAACTATATGGAAAAACTGAGTCAGAGTAAACCAGTTCCAAGCCCAGCCTCACACACAGCAACCAGACAGGGATGAAGTGCTGCCATATACTGTTGATGGCCAGAAGACTTTGCAGGTGAAATTCTCAAGTGCGCCTTGCTCCCTGCTTTGGCGTGACTTCTGTGGAAGCCAGTGAGAGTTTTATCACTGACTTCACGCCAGCAGAGTGAAGCAGCTCTGTGGAATAGCTCAAGCTCGTAATCTCAAAATGTGAGTTTCTGGACTTCTTGACAGAGAAACACTTGTGTTCTTTCAAGTCCTGACCAAGAGTTTCTTGAAGAGCAACAGAAACACGAGAGGAGAAAGGGAATTGTGGTGGTGTTGGGGGCAGCCAAACATGTCCTCTGGAGGATGCGCTTTAGGTCTGAGATGTGCTTGGAGGCTCACTGTGAAGGGCTACCGAGAGGCAGAAGCAGGAATAAATGTGTCTGCAACTGTACATAAAATCTGAATTTCTCTACCAGAAAGGAGTTCTTAAAACAGAAGCCTGTAACTCTCAGCATCTTAATTCATCTAGAGACAGCTTTGTTTCCACTGCTTAGTGGCCTGGCTTGCCACAGTGAAAAGAGTTAAGTGATTGAGGAGTACAGAGTGTGACATGCGTGATTTTAGAAATTTTAAATGTCAAGATGCTTAGGAAATTCAGATAATCAACAGGGCAAAATGATATGGGAAGCAATGTACCCAAGGACTGTTCCTGTTGAAGATATGTCTCCAAACATGTACAAACAAGAAATAGTTGTTTCTAAATTTTGACTAGTACTGTAATTTAGTGCAACCTTCCCCTGGCACAGCCAGGTAGTAAAAAAGGACAGGCTACACTTTCAGAGGAATAAAATCCTCTAGTTAATTAATCCTCTTTAGTAAGAATATGTGTTCAAGCCCTCAGCCTGCCTTACACACTGGGGTGCTCAAGACGTCCTTGCTCATTCACAGTTGGCATCAAAATAAGGAGAGGTGGGAAGAAAGCAAGAAAGCACTGCTGAGGAGGAAAGGGATGGAGAATATGGAAATTAAGAAGAAATACAGGAGTCCTGCATCTCTGCCAAGAGGATGGAAAAATAGGAAATCTGGGAAAATATCACCTGTAGCAGGATCTTTCAGGCCAAAGAAAGAGCAAGAAGATCTGTCTCCATTTTCCACCTATGTATCTTGAGCCCTTGGCAGAAGAAGTTGCTGCAACCAGGACTGAAGGCAGCCTTCGAGTAAGTGGACGCTGTCTTCTTCTGCCTTACATGGACTTTTGGCCAGGACTGGAGTCATTCCCTCCAATTCAAAGTCAGGTATGAGGTCAACCTTAGTCTCAGGCTAAAAAGCCACTGGAATGCCTTAGAGACAGTGTTACTAATGGGGGCTCCCTGCAGTAAGGAACTGTTTATGCAGGCTCGCACAGGCTCAGATTGCCAGTGCAAGGAAGAAGGGAATTTGGCCGTAATTTCCCGCTCTTACTTCATACTATGCAGAGCAATTTAGGAAGCCAAACCCACTAGGAAAACAGACATGCCTTTGAGCATACTGTGTGCCTCTGTAGCCAGAAGCACCGAGCACAGAGAACCTAGGTACATTTCTTTCTCTGGGGTGAAGGAACTTTTGTCCAGTCAAATATCGCTCACCAAGAGCAAATTTTATGGAGATCTAGGCATATTTTAACGGAAGTGAACCAAAGAGCTGGGTGAACACACAAAGGCTCTAGATCTTCAGAGCTCCACGAAAGTCCCGGGTAGTCATCAATAACTGTGGCTCTAAAGCAAAATATCCAACAGACCAACACCTCTAAAGCTGCAGCTCTGTCTGCCTTGTTCCTGCCCCCCTCCGCTCCCGTCTTTCTTTCAACACAAAATTCTTGTTTTCTTACAAGAACCCTCCATATTTGAATTCCAGTTGAGGCTCAGTGCATCTGGGAATAAGGGTGAAAAAAAGGACTCCAGCTTCCCACTGTCCGTCTTTTAATATGTAGGGAAGTACAACTTAGAAGAGCCTGGAAGGTCCTGTTTGTTACCTGGACTGTTCTCGCCCAAGAAGAAAGGATGTTTTCCTCTTTAATTACCCTTCCTCCCCTC
>VWZZ01005754.1:2779418-2837526 GCA_013399095.1 Psophia crepitans | reverse complement strand
TGATGGAGAAATCAGAATTTAACAGTAACTGGAGATCACTCTGCATTTTGATCTTTCTCCCTGAATTATGTTGTGTTCGTCTCCATATATGCCTTTATGAGTGGAACAGTGGGAAGTTCAGCCAATACAGGAGAAAATTCAGTGCAGTGCATGGACCGATGTGTTGAGTGTTACCTGCAGGTGGACTCCTATATGATGGAGCCTTCCGTTCCCTGTTACAGATTTCAACCTCTCTCCTAAACATGCCAGACTCATGTGCCATAGCTTCCAAATACGAATTTGTTATTCATAAGCTACTTGTCATATAAAGATTCTCAGGGTTGGATACCTAGCAAAGGAGTGTGTGTTTGTTCAAGCATAGGAAGATGATCTGTCTAAGAAGAGAGGGGAAACTTTAGTGTAAACTGGGAATAGACCCCATCTCTCTAGAACAGAAACCATCTGTATCATCTCTTTGGAATGTACATGGCACAACAAAAACTCATTATTTTACTGGGACCACAGCAAGTCAGTAATGTTAACAGTTGTGTTCAAGGTATACAGGTATGGGTGCTTTTTAACCCCACCCAATTGTATCTGCAATTGTAATTATAATTGCTCCTTTGCAAATCTGTGTTGACAGTTTTTAATTAGAGCAGATTTTTCTGGCAAATCCCAATCATGTTGTAAATTAATTAGTCTTCAGTGTCTGCTCCACTGCCAGAGCATTGGACCACGGCTATCATGCTTCCTTGATGAGTGAGAAAGAGAGATCTGATTTTGTCTCACTGTTTGCAGATGACGAGATTTCCCAGAAAGAACTCAGAACTCACTTGCTGACCTGAAAGGAGAAAAACAAACACCAAACCCCCAATATCTTCAGCTACTGTCAGGTACCTTGCCTACGGTGCTGCTTCCTGAAAGCTGCAGCTCAAAACCTACCCACTGATAAAGGTTGAACTGTCTTTGCAATCTCCAGGTTTTGGGCTGCTCTGGAGGTCTAGAGTACTCTCTGGCAAAGTTTTCACCCATTAAAGCAAAAGTCAGTACACTTCCAGCATTAAAAATGGATGTCTTGGCATTACACACCATAGCATGGTGCAGGTTTGAACTTTGGGGACTTGCGCATGGAGAGATGTGGGGGAAGACCATGTCGGTCAGTGATTTTCAGCCTGTGAAGCAAGTTTCTAAAAATGGGGGAAAATCAAGCTGTATTGTGTGATGCAGGATCCCACGTCTGAATTTTCTAAACATTATTCACTACTGGAAAATTGTTCAGGGTCCTCAAACAGAAAAGAATTCTAATATAATGGAAACAATTCCTATCCCTATTCCTACCAAGCAAGAATATAATTTTTTCTACAGCAATGACAATTTAATTTATATTTGATCATGATAATGCTTTAGTCTAAGTAATGGGTAAAGATCTGTGATTATTTTAAATTTGCATTGTTAATTTAAGTAAGATGTTATGGTGCCAATGAGATATTTTACCAAAGGGCTTTTTACTCTTTCACTTTGTTTCACAGAGGAAAAGGAAAGCCCTGTTTATAGCTTAGAGAACACAGAAGTAGAAAGAAGGGTTAGCAAAAAGACATCTGAAAATTTATTTCAAATGCAGGTTCAGTTATCATCCTTCCATCAAAGGATCTCAGAACTTCTTTAAACTGCTGGCAACTACCCCACAATTTACCTTTGCTGTAGGCATTACTAAGCCCTTGAGAAGCTGAGGTGCAGGCAGTGGGTGAATTTTCACTCAAGGTTATTCTGTGTGTCCAGAGCAGGGATAGGCAGACTGTTCTGTATATGCTACATGCTTTGGTGAAGTATTTGGCTACCATGGTAAAGCATGCAGGAGGAGAGAGAGACGGGACATCTGTGAACTTAATCACAAGAAAGGATCCCAGCCAGCATCACGGGACCCCAGGCAACACAAAACAAATTCCCCATCCAACACAAAAAATAAGAAATACTGAATCACAAGGTTGTGTTGCATTAACATCATGTTGTTCACTCCCATGTGTTCGCTCTTTGTATCATTCTGATTATTTTTTTGAGCTTATATATCAAAGTTTTGATTTTTAATGAACCTTTTTATTCTCCTGTATCTCTCTTTCAAACGTGAATGAGCATATTTGTGCAATGGTAATACGAGTTACAATGGGAAAATGCTGTTGTCACAGTGGTACAATAGAAAATGGGCAAGTTCGGATGGACATCTTAAAAAGTGGGCTTTGATCTCAAATCATTAAAAAACACTCCACTGATATCTCTGAAACTGGGCAACCTGGAAATCAGGCACTTCAGCTTCTAGTGGCTTGGAAATTTATTTGGCATTTATTTCTTATGAGAAAGCATGAGAAAATGTTAATTTCTGCCCAGATCCCCTGTAAAAATTTCAGAGGTAAAACCAGCAGTGCCAGCACTGAACTGTCTTCAAAACTGAAGTGTATGTTTGAAGTTTTAAAAAAATCACAAAGCCCTAAATTCAGCCACTGGTTTTCAATAAAAACACTTACTAAAATATTCTATTTTTTGCAAGCTTTTAAACAAAAGCCATGGTTTTGTAATGAAAAATGACAGGAATTTCTAGGCAAAATTAGAAGCCACTTGTGATAGCTGGGAGGTGAGAGTCTTTGCAAGGTCAGCGGAAGATCATGTGGGCACTGCTGGGAGAGATTTTGTCTATCCAAGGTCCCGAGCGTACAATGCCTTCGTCAGGAGAGAGTAATTTGTCACACTGGAAGCTGAAGGCCGAATATCCCATTGCACTAGCACAATTCCCTCTCTCTCCCCAAGAATTTATTGTTTTGCTAATTACCTGCCTGCAATTAACATTTTCAATGTAGAAAGTTATTATATGTGTATCCAGTCTAACAAAAGCAGCTTTTCTGAAGAAAAAAAAAAAAAAGGTGGTTTTTAGAAGGGTTTCACATTTTGGGTTATGCATGTAACTTGCATTAAAAAAGACCCCAAACACTGACATATGTAGAAAGCAATTGCTTTACGACCTTCTCCTACATCTTCATTGCCCACGTAACAGCACTTTTTGTGAGTCATGCAAATGATTCAGCACTCGGGGCAGCAACACAAATCCAGTGGTGTAATGTTTGCCGTTCACCTGCAGATCAGAGAACATTGTGTACTCACTTTCAGCGGTATCCACCTGCTGAAGAATGGCTTTTCCTCAGCACACGCTGACGCTGCTGAATGATGAAGGCTGAGACCTGCCCACAACATGTGGAGGGTGAAACAAGTTGTCCCAGAGTAAATCTGATCTTTGGCTGCCTTCAGGGGTTGTTGTGAAAGGGAATTATTCTCACTTTTCCTCCAAATAGGCTCCCCACCCTTGCCCCTAACTGACAGCTCGACTTGAAAGAGTTCACCCGCAGGAAACTATTAAACTGTTGATAATTCTTGTGGTTTCTGCATTGATACAAAAATGTTTCATTTCAAAAAGAAAAAAAAATGCTGTGGTAATTTTCATAATAACTTTTTCCTTCTCTTAAATAAACTTGGGCAGGATCCCAACGAAGGTGGTTGACTGTGCTGGATAATTAAAGGATAGATCTTTTTCAGCATAACAGATTTGTGAACACCGTTTAGGCAATTGAAGGATTGCGCTTCACAGCATAGGCAAGTTCATGGACAGCTGCTTTAGGATAAGGCCAAACTCAGCCAGAACGAGCGTTAAAAGTCAATGCAGAAGGCTTTCTGCCCGGGCTTTACCGATGTCAAACACAGCTGTGGCATTTTGTTGAAATCTCCCTGGAACAAAAGTTATCTCACCTCATCAGAAGGCCGTGTGTGGTTTCTGCTTTCCCAAGCTCTTTCCAGGGGAATAGGAAAACAACAAGGTCAAGCTGAACAATTGGGAACTTCTCCCAAGAGGAGATGAGATGGGAGAATGTTTGGGAATGCGTTCAATTATATTTTAGTGTGGTAGTGGCAAGGAGCCAGGGACAGGATGCTCTGCAAGAAGGAAAAGATAGTCCTTTCACAAGTACATTTGGCTTACAAAAAAAGCTGATTCCAAATTGGACCTTTTTGGCCTAAGAAACAAGCTGGGCAGCTCCCAGGAATTTCTCTGAAAGACTCCCACCTACCTCTGAGCTGTGACCAGGTCAGAGAAAGTGAATGTCTTTCCTTATCAATCAGCACCTCACTCTCACTCCTATTTCCTCCTCCATCTCTCCACGGCTGTTTTTCTCTTTTCTTTCTGTTAGGGAGTGAATTGGCTCTGAGGCTGGACCCAGACCGGTTTGGATGACAGCTGAAAGGGTGTTTACCAGTATTAGACTGGCAGGTACAACAGTCACAGACAGACTGAAAATCACTGGCTCGATCAGCAAGTTTTCAGAAGCTTCCCATGGCCTCATTTTCCCCTTCTCTTTCTCCTGCTGGTTGTCCCTTTTCCTCTCCCACCTGCAAAAATAGGCTTTTGCCCGTTTATGTCTGAATTGTTCCCTAATGATTTCGCAGTGGATTGGGAGTACTGCTTGGGAGTAATGTTGTTAGGCTGGAAAAAGCATGCAATGCACAGGCTCTGAATACGGTCCCCGTGCTGGCTCTTGACTTTAATACTGACCTTTGCTTTCCTTCTGCTACTGTTGTTGTATAGACCCTGCGGGTGCTGGCCCGGAGCTGGCACCACGATGTCATTGGCATAAGTGATCTACTACTGACACCAGGTAGTGGGAGTGATATCACAGTGGTGAGGTAGGCACTGCCAAGGAGAGCTGGCTGACATGGGAATCAGAGACAGTTTCTGTGGAAATAAAATCTCTGGGCAGGAGTTTTTGATTCCCGCAGAGGCTGATAAGAGCATCATTTGGGTGATAAATAAAAAGGGACAGGAGCACATCTGTCTTGCTACCAGCCCTGTTCACTTGCACACTGGCTAACTCTTCCGAGGACTTCCAAGGAAAGGGTGAAACAGTGTGGTGATTTGCCTTTCTAGTAATATGTAATCTTATTTACGTTGTGAGGTTAAAGTGCTCGTGCATAGAAAGTCCATGTGAAACCTTTCTATGTTGGTTTGCTCTTTTCAGTGCCAAGCTTCCTCCTTCCATTATGGAAAGAAAATGCTTAAGAAGTTTCAGGGTCTGGTCTGACCTTGGGGATAAGCAATTGAACCACGAGGAGGTAGAGCTAGACCAGCACATGTGCATCATACATGCTCAGAACATGCCCTGAGCTTCAGTGGCTCACCCAGACTACAGTCTTGACATAAAAAAGACTTAAAAATCAGACAGAACCCTACAGCAAGGTCTCCTAATGTTGTGCAAATGTCCAGCGTTCACAGGCTGATACCATGAAATGGTAAAACAAAGAAATGAATATGATCAAGACAGTTACGGAACCATTACTGTGCTTGACCAGTTAATACTTAGTAATCCGCAGTTCGCACCAAACTTAGAAGTGTTTTGCAGTGTTAGGAATCATTTGTTGCTCCTGATGTCTTTTTTTGCTTTAGTTGAGGAAATGTGGTTCTTGAAAAATGTAAGTAAATTCAGTCTGGTCTGTAAGTCACATCCTAATTTCACTGAGCTAGTTTACCCACCTCTGATATATAACTTACTGTTAGCTTGTTGATAAAAAACTTACTGTTTGAGGGTGGGTGTGGTTTTGTTTGGGTTTTTTTTTTCTCTTGAAACCAAAGTGCTCCCTAGGAAAGTGTTGCCAGATAAATTACTGATGTGTGTCTCGCAGTGACAATTTCAGGAATGTTCTAACTCCTGTCTTCTTTTTCCGTACTTTCAGTAGGTTAGTCGAAAGATGACTTGAAGAGGTGGAGTCTGAGATAAAAGAGAACATAAATCAGATTACGAAAGTATATGTAGGGGCCTTTCCTTAACTGTTCCAATTCTCTCATATGTTTAACCCCAGGAAGTAACTTGATGGGTAAATCTTAGATCATGCTCAGAACCACTAATTTTGCCTGAATCCGGTGTTGAAAAGGGGAATTATCCATTCAAAACCTTTATCCTCATCATCTGACTTGCATTTTAAGAAGTAATCCATCTTTTTCGTATTCTACCTCCAACAAAGGTGTTAGTTGTTATGTAGTTTAAGGGGCTGGATAGAGATGACTCATAAAAGAGCAATAAGCTCTTTCTCTTACTTTTCTTTAGGAAGGGGATTTTCTTGACATCCAGCTCACCAATTAAAACTCCACTCCAGCAGAATGTGGTAGGGCTCTTCCATCTTTATCTTTTAAGATTGACTTCCTAAGGAAGTGAGAAACATGCCATTACATGCTCTCTGTGTCTGTTTCTCTCTGTCATTCCCTCACGCCCCGCCTGCCCCAACACTGTTAAAATCTGCTGATATATTTTAACCACAAGTATAACAGAGGAGAGCAGTTTCCAAAAATATAAAGTTGCTAGAAATGTCATCGAAATCAGAGGCTTGGTAACATGAGACAATTTGCTGCAAAGAAATTTAGCCTTAGACATTAATCTGTAGGAAACCAAGCTTCGCTAGTATTTGTATTTCACTAGAAATACAATTTCTACTCCTAGAAATACATGTTTGTCTCTTTGATTCTGAAGAACACTTATGTCCAGACATCATATTTTCATACCATGCATATGTTTAAAAGTGAACTTCATGCTTCAATCTGCAGCCAGAGACCGGGAGTGCTGAGACCTCCTCTCAGCAGCAATCTACCCAAATTCCTGGTGGGTGTTTCTTCTTCATTTTTGCTACAACACTATGCAGATTTTCATACAGCTTTTGTCATTCACAACCTTAGACTATTTCTGAAAGAGCCATTTTGCCTTGTCATCCCCTGCTTTGGATAACTAACTCACCTCGAGGAAGGTTTTCCATGTCTTCTCAATAAGGGCGGAGAAATTATGCACATTCCATTTGGCTATTTGGCTTATTGGTCCTAGAAAAGCAGCAGAAACTTAGAATTATGTTGCTCAAGTACTTGTGCTAAATTCCAGGTTTAAAAAGGAAGTTCTTTCAGTCATGTCTCAGAAAGACACTGAAAATGGCTTTTGAGTGTTTAGTTCAAGATCAGAAACATCCTGGGCTTTTTCTGTCATGTAGAGTACTGAAATGATTCAGGTTCTCTCTGTTAATTCAAAGAAGTTCAGAGACGGGATTTTGTCCAGGCAGATACTGTGATGAAATGGAGCAAACAAGTCATGTTAGACCCTATCTAACATTATTCTGACTTGGGCTTTATCTGTCTTCTTGCAGCTGTTGTACCGCCAGGTTAAACATCATATTGTGTGCCCATGCAACAGTGAAGTTCTGTCTGTTTTCCGTCAGAAGCCTTGTTTCTGGGGAACCTAGTAGTGAGCACTGAGATCGGTGGAATCATGGTCCTAGCAGGCTTTTTGTCAGCTACATCTCTGCTGATAAAGGCCTCCGCTCCA
The DNA here is from genome assembly GCA_013399095.1 of Psophia crepitans. Lineage (NCBI taxonomy): Eukaryota > Metazoa > Chordata > Aves > Gruiformes > Psophiidae > Psophia > Psophia crepitans. The sequence goes on along the minus strand of VWZZ01005754.1, from coordinate 2,830,156 downwards.
AGGAGCGACTCCTGGCACTACATAGCGAGAAGTGGTTTGCATCCGCCAGTTCAAAGCTAGCCTTTTCCAAAGTGAGTGAGCCTTGTCCAGTGCTTCACAGTACTTTTCTTGGTCCCTTCTGAGACACATGTAACTATTCTGTGGTTTGGAAATATAAGAAATTATTTCTATGCGTATTTCAGGCAGTTTTGCGTGGAAAAAGCTGCAGACTCTGTAATAGCCTGTAACAGCAGCCATGTTTTTGCATTAAGGATACGTTTCGTGTCATGGGGCTTGAAATGAGGGATATATTTCACTGTGATGGTGTCTGGGGAGCTGGACAACATGCTCCTCCCTTCTTAATGGCAGGGGTTGTTGGAACAAACTGCTTGTAGAGATGCACTGAGATTTCTCTGAAGGAATTAACTAGTCCACTCCCAAAGGGATCCCAAGGGAAAGCACCATACAAACTGAAGAATCAGGATCTGACAATAAACCAAGGAGCTCAGCTATTTAGCAGTGTAGATGTTCTTACTGCTGTTATTTTCAAACCAAATCTGTTCTTTGTTGGTAAGCAGTGGGAGTTGACTCTGGGCATGCTGCTCCTGTTCACAGCAGGGCTGTCTCATAAGTGCAATGAGGGGGATTTTAAGTGATCTCCTGCAGGATTATTCAGCTAATTGTTAGTGAGGACAGCTGGTGACTTAGGTCCTCTCAGCAAGGAGCGACGTATGGTTTCACTGTGCTAGTAAGCCAGGCACTTTGCACTGTCCTCATGGTGAGAGTCTGCAGTGATACTATGATTGTTTTTCCACGAGTCTGCAGAAAATGGTAGGAAATACAAAATTTCCTGCAATAATGCAGGGAGTGTACAGATGGGACTTCAGTGAGGTCAAGGCAAAATATTCCTTCGGACCTGAACCTAAATCCGGTGCCGTGACGGAGAGATTCTTGATCAATTGCATCTAAACTTCAGCCTTGAACTGAAGTGGTTATTGGTTCACAAGGTAAAAGTAGAGGGATTGTCTTAAACACAATCAGGTGATTGTCACTTGAAGTCACAGTAAATGGACTTCTACCCTGCAGTCTTCTCAGCCTCTCATACAATGACTTGCCCTCTCTACATAGTCTTAGGTGAGGTTCATCCTGGCAGCTGAATTCCCTTTTGATTGAATGTAGAATGGACTAAATGACTATTATAAAGTCAAGGCTAGAATTAGGATTTAGGACATGAGAATGATCAGAACCAGCATGACTCAGTGGTAGATTCAAATGCAGCTTCATGCCAAACAGTTCAGACCTGCTCCCTCAGTCCATGTCAAGTCATGTCATAACATAGGGCATGCCCTTATCTTTTATTTGGAGGAGTGAGGGTGAAAAAACATACCCTGCTGTCTCAAACAGCAATATGAATGCCATGAAAGCTTACAGAACCCTGATGCTATATATTAAAGCCAGCATAAACCTCACAGAAGAATTCCATCCTCATGGGAAATATTATATACAAGGATGTTTGAGAACTAGGGCTGAAGGGTTTAGTTTGATGTCTTAATTGGGACCTGATGCACAGCTGCCACTGGGTTTCTTTGCTCCCTAATCTTCATTTCTTTTGCTTGGCAGACACCCTGCAGACAAACAAGCCTTCAAAAGCTGAAGAAATCTGTTCTAGGAAAGGGTCTAGCAGGTTATATCCCAGAAACCTCTGCAGGATGTGCACAGTTAAACAGACCTTCCCACTGAGCTATTAGCAGTGTAAAGCCAGGCAGTTTTCTTTGGATGACACATGCATTTCTGTCCTTCTCCCGATCTCCAGGCCCAGGCCAAGAACACTTGGATAACTTTTTCTTTTTACAGAGTCCTGTGACCTGCAGGAGATTTATAGCTGCTGCAGAGAAACAGGTGCCAGAATGACCGTGGTATATTGGGAAATTCCATTCGACTGAGAGAATGCAGATCCAGGAGATGGTCAGAGCTGGTCCAGTACTTTGAAGAGAGCACAGTCAACTTGAATGCCAACCTCTTTCTTTCTTTCTTTCTTTCTTTTTTTTTTTTCTTTTTCTCTTTTTTTTTTTTTCCCCAGAAAGCCTAGGCATTAATTTGCCGAGTTCCTTATATGATGATATGGAAAGGAATACAGAGAACCCCTTGGTTTTGCCAACCGTGAAAAATCATTTGCATCATGAATGATCAATAACTGTCTTGTAAGAGAGGTTTTTCCAAGGCTAGTTTTTGATTTTCCTTCAAAATACATGCCCTTGCCGGATTCGCCACTGAGCCCGGCACCACCTGGATGTCTAAATGATAAATATGGAGCATAGAAGTTCACCTGTTCCAAAGTCACTGTGTCTAGGTGCCACGTAAGTGCAAAGAGAGAAGCTGTCATGCAGAATAATCCTCCAAAATGTAAAAACAAAACAAGAAGTTTAGAAGAAAGATTCCCTGCCTATGAGCTAGACTTATCTTAGAGAGATTCTCTGTTTGGAGACTCGGCATCTGGCTGCTCTAAAATGTTGGGGTTGGGCTGTTTTAGAAATTGTCATCCTCACATTGTGTATTCCTAATTTCCCCAGGAACATTATTCTGCCTTGACTATTTTGGTTTTACCACTTCCTGGGGTCATATTTTCCCATATGACTTGTGGGCTGGTCTCCTCCTAGTTCCTCAGTGTCAAAAAGATGATCAGAAGCTTGGGCATGCACTACATCTCCCCGCAGTACTGTTGGCTTTGTGTCCCCTGGAGCTGTTTCATGGTAGTGATATTTGCTTTTGCCTTTCCTGCCACAAAAAAAAATTGACCACCCCAGAGTCAGCTTCTTCTCCAAACCAACAAGACTGCTTTATGAACTCCTAGAAGTCTGGGCCAGAAAATGCCAGCTGGCTCAACCAGCTGAGTTTTTCTCTAAATCTAATTTGTTCTTCTATACCATGTCTACAGTAATGTGTCTGCCCTCAGTTCTCTTTATTCATTGGCCTCCTGTTATACTGGAAAAAAGAAATTTAGCAGAACACACTTTCTGGTGGACTGAATTCCTTTTTAATTTATTCTTTTAATAATGTTGCAGATTAAAATTTGGGGAAACAATGGTGAAACATGTCCAAAACGTCAAACCATAGAGCAGAATGAGATGCTGAGATCCAGCTGTGAAATTCCACAATGGATCTCCTCTCAAAGATCTGCCAGAGAAGAGCTGGGCTGTGCTACTTGCAGCTACAAGTTAACTCTACACTGACAGTTGGCACAGAGAGGAAAAATGTCCCTTTTTCTTGCACTTCTAGCATTTTCCCAGCAGGGACCAGTGGCCAGTAGCCAGATTTCAAAGAGAACTATGATTGATGGGTGAATATGTAATGGGGAAAATATCTTGCTGCTTCCTCATGTCTAATTCCCACTGATTTTGCAAGCTATATCCCAAAGCACTGCTGGGAAAAAACCAAACGAGTTTCCTTTCTTGGACATCTTGATGCTTATGAGATGGACAGTTCAATGTGAAATCAGTTCATGCTCATTAAGTGATGATTTGTCATTTGTATACAGAGGTACATAAGCTGAGCTTCCCAAATAATCAGAATTAATAAAGACTCATTTTTAATAGGGAAAACATGGCTTCCAGTGATCAGATCTACTGTGGGTGGAGATCGATGTAAGTCCTACTTCTTATGTCAATGAAAGTAGGTCTTCTTTCATTCCTGTTGTGGCCAACTCCACAATGAGATCACATCCTCCTTGCAGGATGTCAGATGGGTACTTAAAACTTTCTGATAGTACAAAAACTCATTGAGACTTAAAGCATAGTTTTGTTGCATTTTCCATTTTTTGTGTGGTTAAGACTTCTGTCATGCTGGATCGTATTTTCTACTTTGGGTTTTAGGAAAACCTACTCTGAATTGTAGGAGTGGACATTGTAGGACCAGAAGGGCTGCTTACCATAAATTGCTAAGTGCAGACTGCTTCTAACTTGGAAGAGTGCTTTTTGCATGTATTTGCATGGTGCCTGTCCCACTGGAAGGCTTGTTTGTGCACGTCTTCTACAGGGGATGACATCAGAATGAATGAGTGAAACGTGAATAGCTGAATGCGTGGTAGAAGACGGAACTCAGAAGTTTAGGCATCACACAGTAAAACTTTCTTGATACTCATCTAGGATAGTTTGTTGGGTATTTTTTGAGCAGTTCTCCCTTGCAAAAGGAATAAATTTTAATGAATTCCTCCCAAATCATTAGATTTTTGTTACTTGAAAATAAATGTCAAGACCCTATGAATAAGTGAAAAATATACCAGTGGCAGGAAGGATCTATTAAGGGTTTTTACCTCCACACATTCTGATTTCACTGTTTCTGCAGTGATTATTTGGCCATAAAATTTCTTTTTAACCTTCAGATTCAGTGAGTGCCAATGATTAGTTGTAAAGGAAAAAGAACTTCAGATGCCTAGATAGTGTTCTGCAGATGTTATCCATTGTAGGTGATTCTGTCTTGAAGTTAACTACAAAATAATAAAAAACCCAACCTCAGAGAGAGTCAGAGAGCTCTTGGGAGTGGTAATGCAGTAGAGAGCCTTTCACCTTGAGGTCAGCAGGTCAAATCCATTCCAGATCGGGAGTGACCAGCAGTTATTACATGTCTGCTTTCAGATTTGCAGAAAGGATTTGCAAAGTGTTGCTTTGATTGGTGCTACTGGAAGGCCGTTCATGCCCCTATATTGCAAAACCTGCTGATCTATGTCATTCTTCCTAGACACCATGGGAATGGATACTTCATAAATGTCCAGAAATATGGTCTTATTTACAGTACAAAAAACTTCAGAGCTGTCATCATTTGCCCTTTCGTCGGCCAGCACAGTAGAAAGATCAAAGATGCAATTGACCGCAATTAAGGTCCTTTATTCTCTTACCTCTGGATGTGACCTCTGGGGTCAAACTCAGAACACTAACAGCTCCCATCACAAAGCCAAGTCATTCTTCCTGGGTATTTCACTAGAGATGTTTATCATCAAGAAGTGTCCAAGAATCTTAAATCAGTGCAAATGAAACTGCGCACGTTGAAAGAGCGATTGCAATAATTGGATTACAAGAGAAAAGCAAGAAATAGCAAATAAAAAAAAAAAAGAAGGAAAAGTAAAAGCTGAAAACGTAAGAAAAACTCATCAGTCTCTGTAAGTCTGTTAGGGGCAGTGCTGACACATGCACTCACCTTCCACAAGAAACATATCTGCAGGCTATTAGATATGTGGAAGGAGTACTGCACGAAGTCAAAGAAAATCTAAGCTTCTTTTCCTCTGCCATAAATCATAGCGCATGGGGTTTTTTTCCAAGGCAAGGTGAAAGATTGATTTTTGCACAGTGTAGGGCTGCATATATTAGCCTCTGATTTTCAAGGAAATGGCACCATTTCTGAATTACGTGACATGCATTATGTTGTCAGTTTCAACATGTGCAGTAATACCTAAACCTGCTCCTGTAACCCTCTTCTCATGTGCACCATCCTTTCTCCCTGATTGCCGCTTTTTCAGGAAGTTGCTTTTAACCAGCTTTTCTTCTTGCTTTTCAACTGAAATTTGAGGCTGTGAAAGATATTAACTTCTCTGAGGCAGCAGATGAATGAAATCAATCCCGCCACAGATTTAGGAGGCCGAATGCTTTGACTGAAGAAATCGGAGTATATCCACACCATACAAAGCAACACTGTATAGATGTGCTTAGGATGGCACTGGCATTATAATAAGCAGTCCAACTGGATCAGACTAATTAATCCATCTAGAAGCTAAGCATGATGTCCATTTCGCATCGCAGTGGAGTCTGGTTTGGGGGATTGCGCATTGCTCAATACCTACGTAAACAACGCAGGAGGATAAGGGAGAAATTAGTCTGAAAGAACAAAAACTAAAAAGGAATAACTGCAGAGGTGAGGATGTGTGTTTTAGGAGGAAAAGGAGTAGCACTGGAAGAGCACAGAAGACATGGAAATCCTAGGCTTCATTAAACCTTGAACAAGCCCTCTTGGGCTTTCTGTCATAAAACTGGTGGTGCTGATGGGCCACACTGTTCAGTTAATTCCCTCTTTGGCAAAATTCCTGTAGGGGCCCAGAACTGTAGCAACATCAGCAGCTTTATAGCAACTTACACACCAGCATTTGTGAGCTCTCCCTATAGCACATCTTGCCAAATACTGAGCGAAACTTTAATTTGTTACAGCAGGAGAACAATGATGGAATTGCTTTCTAAAGTAATTTTCATTGAAATGTAAATAGAAACTATCTTTCTCCATCTCAAGGGTTAAAGTAATTCCCTTGAAGTCAGTGGTGGTCTAACAGTAGGGACCTATGATTCTATGCCTAAACCACCTGCCTTTATTAATTATTATCATCTATGAGGATAGTCTCTACAAGCAAACATTTTGCGTTGGGTACAGGCTGATATGATTAATGGGGATCTCCAACCCAAGCAGTGGAACTCTCCCAAGTTAGTTTCACCCATTTCTCCACCTCTTCATAAACTCCACTTTAAGCCAAGCTTCACTACTGTCTGTAGTTTGCACGAGGCAATGGTCTGAAACATTTAGAGACTTCCAGGCAGTTTCATTCCGAGCTGGCTTTCTCTGAATCCACATCAGTTGGGAGCTGGCTGTGCCACAGAGATGGTATAAAAAGAATCACTTAATAGTAATCTGTTTTCCTAGCTGATCTGAACTGAATTGGAATTCTTTAGATCTACTTTTTTTCTCCAGATTATTGGCTCAGTGTCTGCCACAAAACTGGGCAGACTCCAGTGTGCAGGCACGGAGGAGCCTGGCACCCTATATTTAGTCTGAAATTTCTCCCTTCCTGTCCCACCCAACCTGCAGCTCTGCTGGATCAGCTGTGTGAAAGCTGCCCCTTCTCTCAAGCTCTGCGAGCCAGTCCTGCCTCTGAAAATCTGGTGGAATGGACATGCTCAAACACCCATTTTGCTGCTCCAGCCCCAGCTTTGCTTAGCCTCCCTCCCTCTGCTGCTGAGTGGCCAGTTGTTTAAAGTGATTTTAAAATTGTGAATTTAAAGAAACACAAGCAAGGTAGAAACAAGATTGTGAGGTCACAGGGGTGAGGGGAATTGACCCCATCTGAGAATGAAGGAAATGTGAGCACAGAATAGAAGCAATCTGTGCTCTGGAGCAGTGCCCCTGCCCTGTGAACTGACGCGGGGCTGCCCAAAAGCACGTCGTTTCAGCTGATTCCCAGCTCTTGGGTGCCAGTGCTATGAAGATGTACATGTTTTCTTACTGCACATGACTCAGCCCCTAGGTTCCCTGCTTTCTGAAGGAGCGCTCCTATGAGCTCTAGTAAATATGGGAAGTAAAATTTTTGGGAGACCTGCTTCTTTGTGGCTGTTTACTGTGATAGGTGTTTTTTGCTTTGAACTGGATCTGTACAGTGTGGCAATGATTGTGTTTGGTTTTAGCATTGTGTTTGGTTTTTTGTTTTTTCCTGTGAAGCTTGGAAACAGAGCAAGGAATATTTAAATACCCCTGAGCAGGAAAACCTGATCTGCTTGGGTGGAACCCCATGGAAACACTTCTGTTTACACAAAGAGGGGAGCAAGGGTATGCCTTAACTTGTGTCTCAGTTAATGACAAAATTAATCTGAACTGAGATTTACATGTTAAATGATGACTAGTTGCTGCAGTGACTTTCTCCACAGTAGTAAATTCACCCCTAACTACCCGTTGGATTAAACTCTTCACAAGCAGAAACGTTTAGTTTAGGAGAACCGCAATCCTCCAAGAATTTTCCTTTGAAGCTTCATCAGAGCTTCAGAAAGAAGCCTCTCAAAGCTCAAAATGGAGAAGATATCATTAGAGAAACAAAAATTAGTAGGAGTGTCACAATAAACTACCTTGCATGGAGACAGACTACGATGCTGCCATATCTGTTCAAAAGCTTGCCCTTATCCTAGGGTCCTTTAAAAGGGAAGATATTAAATTAAATGAAGGTTACTGCCAGTATTCCAGTTATGCGTTGCTCTTCCCACATCGATGACATTAATCTTGCTTCAGAAGGGCATTAGAGAAATTAATTCTTGATATACTGTAAGAGAGGAAATCTTGTGCTTTGGTTGAGGGCAGGGTGACCTGAGGAGTTCCTTCCCCCACCCAATAAACTTGCTTCTTATGGTCAAAGGGAACTAAGTCTTGGGTGAATCCCAAACATGCAAACATCAGACAACCCCCACAGCTCCTCAGGCCGGGCCCTTTGGAGTCTTTTCTGGTTTAAAAGCAACAGAACTTGCTTCACAGTTGCAGGCTTTGAGAGAGCATCTATGTTTGTGATGGGTTTCTCTGGGCAACCTGAGATCTCTATACTTAATTTCTGTTCATGGATGGATGCAGCTGGCATTTACTGAGTGTATTTCAAGACTGTAAACAAATTATTTTACTGGTATAGCTCTCCTTTTCAAAGCATACTGGTCATTTAAAAGACTTTCTTGGGTGTGGATCTGAGTAGGCAATATTACATCCTCCTCTACTGTTCTAGTTTACCTGGTAGTGACAGCTCCATTCCTCCTTGCTGCAAATTAGCATACATCCTCTCTTTTCCAAGGAAACTACCCAAAATGATCCTTTCTGTGTCTTTTAGTGAGAAGCTCTCCATCCTTCTCACTCTTCCCAAACAAATATTTTTTCATACTTAACCTCTGAGTTTTGTTTCTCTCCTCTACACTGATATTTTCAGCTTGTAAGGATTTCCATTTTTTCCCCCTCTCCCACACTCAAATATTTGGCTAAATTGGACCAGAAACTATTCCCCTTTTAATTCTTAATATACCAGAAGTTCCTCAGACTGTACAAGTGCTCTGGGAAATTATTGCATCTTTTTAGTTTCTGAGCACATGACAGCAGCACTGCTGAGTATCGTTTTACAGAGCAGCTTCTTTGGGGGTTTCCTGGTCCACTGTCTGAAGGACAGACCCATCAACAGAAGTGCTACAGCCAAGGATCTGCACATCTAAGGTCTCCAGCCTCAGCAGAGACCCGCAGGAATCTGGGCGGTTTTCCATTGGAAGTTTCCCTTGGAATCAATAAAATTTCATTAAACCCCCACTGTGCCAAATGTAGCATATAAGGCTCAGTGAAAAAAAGTTTCACTAGCTTTCATAATTTTCCCAATACAATTCTCTGCCCCATACTTTCTATTCCTACTGCCTCCTTGTCCTTCATAGTAAAATTAGCTATCGCAGGCAACAGCCATAAACAAAAGGACAGCTAAACTATTAGCCAAAGGCCACTAGCTACTGCAGTGAACCAAAGTAATTCACAAATAACTCTGTAGAATTTATAGCTCAGATTTTACCATAGTTGTCAGCTCTCTGTTGTAGACTTCTCTGTACTACTTCTTTTAGGATATATCAGCCTATATCAGTTTTCCTTTAGTGATTTTTAGTGCTAGGATATGGAATTCATCTAGGAATATGTCTTCAAAATATGGCTACTACTTTGGGAAATCCCATTACAGTCTCTATTTTTCTCAGCAACCTTAGGCAAACCAATGGAGCTGCAAATATTAATACCAGAAATACAGCTATAGAAGGTTGGGAAAGATATGAGGAAGAGGAATGTTGGTCTGAATTTAGAGAACTGGGGAGAGAAAGGATTGGCTCTTTGAAATCTTTTCCCAAAATAGATTACTTGATCTATCTAAACTTTCTTTTTTATTAACTACATGGAATAACTGATTTATTTTACACCACCACCACCACCACTACCACCAAAATCCCTTGCTAGATCCCGTGATTGGAAGCTGCAGCTTGTCAAATTTGGTCTAAAAATAAAATCAGAACTTCAGTTTTGCAGGTAACTGTAGAACAGGAATAACGTACCTGAAAGCGTTGGGGTTTGTCTCTAGTTTGCTGTGTGGATGTCAGGATTTGTATCTTGCAATGTTTTTCTTTCCAGCTCAGGTAGAAATTGTAATTGTAGTGCAAGAATTTTTGAATGACATGGGATTTCTGTTTGGCTTGTGCTTTGTAGAATGAGCAGATTAGAGCAGTCTCTTTTAAATTAAAGATTTAAAGTCTATGAAATGTTTACAGCACCCATGTTATGCAAGCTATTTCATGCTGACATATGCCAAAGCCCTGAGGAAATTCAGTCCTAACATTTCCTTACCTATTTATTCTGAGTAACACCATGATCACACCAAGAGGAACAAAATAATAAATAAACAAAATAATAAAGAAGGTACAATGCATAAAAAGAAGCTGTAATTAATTTCCCTTTGAGTTTAACTGAATAAAAGCAGTGAATAATTTTATTTTTACCAATAGATTTTTTACAAACAGACTCAAAATATTTCTCTTTAGATTTGTGGCTCCAACAGCTGTAGCTGAAACCAGCAATCAACAAAGCCCCTTGTTTTTATTGGAGCTGAAGTGGCTTGTTGAAAATGGATTGGATTACAGGGATCAATCAACAGCAGGTCGAGGATGCAGAGGGAACTCTGCCAATGTAGCGGGCTGCCAGGAGCAGCGAAAATCCTTGTCTAGTGAAAAGTCCTAATGTACTGGAAAATCCATTGTTGTACAAAGAGTTTTGAAGATAGGAAGTGGATCAAGTTGCAGAAGAATGCAAAAATAATAATTCTCTCCCAAGTTCCTTTTGTTCCTTTGCACATGACTGAAAGGAAAACAAACTCCTTGGAGATGTTGCCTGAGTGTATGTCTAACCAGTGCCAGGAGATGACCAGAAATAGGACAGATGCCGAAGCATGATCTTCCCTGAGTCATAATTTAGGAAATGGAACATTTCTGAATTTCAATAGCAGACATATTAGAAATTTGAAAGCTGCCGTATAGTTCTGTCCTGTGCAGTTCTGGATTCTCTGAGAATGGTGACGATTGCTATTGCTTTCCATTAAATTATAGTTGAATAATCTTGTCATTGTTCTGGAGGTGGTCAGTTCTCAAAGTATTAGGCCTTGGTTAATGTCAAAATGAGCTGACACTCCTTTGTGTCCTCAGTTACACAGCAGATTCATTACACAACTTGCTGGGAATATTACTAAATAGACTAAAAACAGACTAATTAATAACTTCTGCGTTCAACTCATTTAGACTTCAGTGATGGTTCTCTACTTGTCATTTATGAATTAGCCCCCTCATTCAGTTGGAGCTGTCTCACAGCCGTCTGAAGTCTGAAACCACAGATGTCAGAGACAGTCATGAATCCTGCCTGGCCTTGTTGACACAGATATCAGAGTTTCTAGATGAAAGACAGGCATTTGCTGATCTATGCTCACAAGTATTTGGGAATATCGACGTCCAGCTGGATGTTGAATAGAACAGTAGTTCACAATTCCAAGAAATGTTTGCAGCGTGTGGCTCGTTCTCTTGAACTCTAGTCACATGGCAAGGTAACACAGATGTTTTCCTCAAGTATCGCCATTATTAAAAACAGGTAACTCTGCTAGAAGCGCAGAGGAGGAATGGATCTATCTGATGACAACATCTGTTCCTGTGTCAGTGGCAAGATATGGTTCCCACGAGACTATGTGTCAGGTATTAAACTGATACACTTGAACTTAGCCAAACGTCTGGCATGAAAGGGTTAGAAAATCCACTTCACAAGCAGAGTTTATAACAATAATAAAAGTTCTCCAAACTTGGGAGTCTAATGAAAATCCACATAACAGTCCAAGAAAAGCTGAACAGTGGAAAAAGTGAGGCCTTTGAATATTCTCCCTCTTTCTGTGTTGGGCTCTGGTAACCTTGGTGGGACTGACTCTCAGACGTTGAAGAGGTACAGTTCCCCTCAGAGGAGTGTTCTCCTATTCTGCTTGCGAGAGACCGGATTTTACATTGTAGAATCAGGCACAGAAGAGAAAGTGCCAGAGATTTGTTAATTCTGATTTGAAACAGCAAATTACTTGGGAAAAAATTGGGGAAAAAGTTTTTTTGGGACAAATAGAAGTATTTCATTCTGAGAAAATCAGCATGTCTCTTTTCAGTGCTGACTCTTAAAATCTTGTGGGATGCAAGATTTTAAAAATGTCAAAACAACACGGTACTTTGAAAGGAAGATATGAAATATTTCTTTCTCAAACTTGAAGGCTTCTGAACATATCTATCTCCAGAATAAAGCGCCAGCAAAAAGGATGACAGTTTTCCCTTCTTTCCCTAATTTTTTTCCATCGCTTTTCTCTACTGCTTGTTATTCTATATTTGGGACATAGATTTGGGAAAGGAATGTCTCTTTCTAGTGCTCAGTGGAATGCCTGAAACACTTTAAAACATTTTTGGGCAGCACGATAATATAATGAACTTCAGAGATCTTGGGATATAAGGTTCAAAGTGGAGGGGGTTATTTCTGTTTCATGTAACGTCAGTTTTCCGAGGTTGTGATATCAGTGTCTCTCCCAAAGCATAAAACATACACGAATAGGTAAGTGGGTTATGTTCTGTTGCTTGTTAAGCTGAGGATAACCAGAAAATAGTTCTTTTCCAAAGTTTTGTGGTAATGCTGCCAGAAAGAAGGGCATTGTAAGGGAGCTGTATCCCATTTTTTGGAGGACTGTCTCTCAGACCATATTTCATTTGAACTGCTTTCTCATCCCAAACGCTCACGGGCACCTTTTGGAAGGAGGCACACTTCCAAATAGTGAAGTACCTCACATATCTTCCTACCATACCGTGCACAAAGAGTGGACTTCTGCCTGCTGCCAGGACTGGCTGTTCATTTATTTTTCACATTCACAATACACTGTCACATCACTGGCATCGCTGTCTGTCAGAGAATGTACCAGGACCTGCCAGGTCAAAGCAAAAATCTCTGCTACTTGAGCTGGCAGAAGTGCTAAAGTGTTATCCTCAGATATTCCTTAGGAGTCAGGAATACAAAGCACATTGTTTTTGAGGCCCTGAGTGAGCCATGTGTAAACTGCCAAGCCCTGTTTACACCTGCTGATGGAAAAGCATCCTGTACCTGTATCCCATGGAGAACGCTGTAACCAGTGTGTGTGGATTTCATCAGTTAATATTCCCTTTGCATTTCAGGCCTGGGCAGCTGAACAGCAGAGTGATTTAGCCATTCTTCCGCAAGAGTCTGTGAACACGTAAAATACATATACATATTATTTTAATTTTGCAAACAAAGCCCACTTCACGTTGAAAGATTTAATTTGTGCAGCAAGGCTTTGAATGGAAACATAGCTTGCCTGCGTGTGATAGGACGAATAGCGATTTAAGTGACTTTTCAATGGCTCCCGTGACATCCTCTTAAACAATCAGAGGCACAATAAACCAGTGATTTAGATGAAGAAGCTTCTTGGTGGAGAAATAGATCAATAGAATTTAATGGAAAAAATAACTAATTTTTACTCCAGAGTAAACACTGATGATGTGACTGGAAACTGGATAGTTGCTAGATTGGATTCTCAAGCATCTGACATGTCCATGTGCAAGATATTACTCATCTTTGCTCTGACAAGGATCTTCCTTTCTGCATTTCCCCCATCTCTCCCAGGAACCAGGTTTGGCTAGCAGGCATCTACCTAACTTGCATTTCACGTCTGTCTTGCTCCAAAGCAAGACTCAGCTTTGTTTACAGTGGCCAATTGATAAAACATGTTTGCCAGTGCCTTTGCCAAAGAATAAAGACCCTGGAGATTTCATAATGGTGAAGACTTTATGTGGCAGTTAAGGGTCTGCCCACCTTTTCCCACATCTTTCCCTAGGCAGTGGAAGCCTCTGAGTTTTCAAAGAGAATGAAAATAAACAGAGTACAGCTATGTCTGTATCTTTGCACTACTCTTACAATTTATCTTGCCAGCTCTCCAGAGCTTCCGATGCTTTCTCCTTTACCTGGACAAGCTCTGTGGAGTTTCTGGGACTGCTTCAGTCACATCACCTGGTGGTACGCACCCCCAGTGTAATGCCACAAGGATGTAAATCCTTCATGCTCCTGCCTGGACAGCGATGTTTTTTGCAGCTACTTTGGAAAGTAAACCAGCAACAACACAGTAAATAGCCTCAGCTGGCTGTGCCTGTGCCAGACCTGGCTTGTGCATCCGCACGGTCGTGTTGGTGCACCTCGGGCTTCGCTGAGCCTGAAACTCCTCCATCCACTTCCCGTGCTCTGCCCAGCACCAGTAAGGCAGCCACTGGCCTCAGGATCACCTCCTTCTTGCAGCAAACTTACACGCCAGATGGGAGGAGATCTTTGGGTCCCAAAGGACATCATGCTGCACTTCTTGCAACAGTTGCTAGAAGGGAGGACAATCTCTGCTGTTTACCCTTTGGGATTTAACAGATGTATCAGCCAACCCATTTATGTTTTAGGAGTTCAGCCTAGCATGAATTTGGCTGCTAAATTTCTGTAGAAGCCACAAAGAAGCACACAGGGAATCTGCATGTTGCTCTGGATCTGGGTGATATTCCACGTCTGTGGGGAACTCAGAGACCCTGTGTCCGTAGCAGGATTTACTACATGACAGGCTGAAACATGAGAAAAGTAGATTGTCCATGTCTGCCCTGCAAGGCTGAAAATGGAGCTCAGGAGGGGTGATGCACGTGCCCAGCTGCAGTCTGTGTGCTCGCCCCTGCACTGTGCTGCTCGGGCTGCGGCGTGGGCTCAAAGCAGCCACAGCTGTGTGAAAGCTGCTGCCTCTGGGTTGTCTCCCTTGAAGCTGCTCAAAGGTGCTAGGGGTGTTCAGGTCTCTTCTGGAGTGCTCTGCAGCTCAGGTGGCCTCCTGAGCTCACGCGTGGGAGGACTGGTGGGAGCCTGTGTTCGCAGGCTCTGGATGCACCTCTGTGTGTGTCACACGGGCGGGTGAAAAAGTTTTAGTATTTCTATGTGGGGAAACCTGTTCAGGTCGTCATGGCTACCCTGAACATTTTTGGTATTAAGAGAAAGCTGAGATCCCCACAGCCTACCGGAGTGCTTGGGAGTGCAGTCCTGATAATTGTTGGGAAGACCGGTGCAGAAGACTAGAGCTGGTAATAGGAGCTGGAAAATGGCATTGCAGCACAGAAGAGTTACGAGAGAAGAGGGTGATTTAGAGGTCAGTAATAAATAATGCCCGGATCTCTCCAGGTAGCAAGGCCATGTGTACAGCCAAGCATCAGTGTGAAGTTAAGCAGAATTTGGTAAATTACTTCCATTTTATAGCATGAAAATCAAGCTATGGGCACAGAGAAGACATAAAACTGGATCTAGTTAAAAGCTTTTCCATTTTTTCCCCTTGAAAAATTAAAAGCATTGAGTTCATAAGGTCAGTTCTGGGATGACCACACAGGAGCTGACCAGTTCAGTCTGCAGTCCAACCTGAACTGAGCATCTCCAGCAGGAATGACAAGACTTTGGTTGCTGTTCCCTGCAAATGAGCTTTGCTGGTTCCTTTTCACTCGGCAGCTAAGAGACCTCTGAGGTTCCAGGATTTTACATTCTAAGATGTATGTTTTAACTGCTCACTCATATAAAGCACAAACCTGGCTGGAAAGAAAAACATTGCAACCTATTATTTGTCTTGTTAATTGATTCAGGCAGCCAGCAGAGAACTTATGTGTGGGGAGAACCAATCTAAATCACTTTTATGAGCAGAGATAGTCAGTAGGGGATTTTGCTTTTACTGTACTGCATTTGGATATTTGGTATCAGGCTTCCTAAATGGACTTAATCTCAAGATTATAGTTCTCTATGGAGCCATTGGGGTCATTTTGTAATTACCCAGCTTTCCACACTTCAGGTGATGAGAAGGACATGCATGAGAACAGCATTCTTGTACTCATTTCATTATAGGAGGGACCTTTTCAGAAATGGAGGAGGGGCCAGTTTGCAAGGACAGAGGTGAGGAAGAAAGACCAAAACACACAGAGCCACAAGTCCTGATAAGTAACCCCAGGCACAGTATATATGCAATCTGAAATTATTTTTCTTGTGAATATATCACTGTGCTCTGGTTGGATTCATTACAGCTGTGACTTCCTCATTTAAAACCATGACTGCTAAGCCATGGACAGGAGGGGTAGAACAGACAGCAAATTTTTACCTGACTGTGATCAGCTACCCTCAAAATTTATCCCTGGGAAAGGATGCCAGCAAGTTAGACTGCACCCACAAGGAACATCTAGACATCAGCTTTGCAATCTACCATTATTTCTGTGTCTTAGAAACTTTGCTGCATCCTGAAGTAGTCATTAGGAAAACAAGCAAGTAAGCAAACAAACAAACAAAAACCAAAAAGGAAACCCACCAAGAAAAACAAAACACAAACCTGAAACAACAGTGGAAAAATCAAAGCAGAGTTTGGATCATGGTTTCCAGTAAAACATGCAAACAACATGGAAGTTCAGTGATACAGGCAGACGTTAACAGGAGATAAGCCCTTGTAGCTCCTCAGGTCAGAAGGAAACTGCATATGGCAAAATTTTAAGGATCTATCTCTCTAAATGCTCAGGCTTCCTTTCCTTTTCCCTTTTTGGGTCCCATGGTGTCCATGAATGTGAGAAATGGTTAGGGAGGCTGTAAGTCGCAGCACCAGTGATCTTAGACTTACTTGCACGTGGACCAAAATAGACCAAGGAAAAGGACTAAACAAACTTGCCCTTTCCAGAAGTTGGGAGGCTCCCCCCAATATTTAACTCCCTGTTTTGTTAGCAGTGTGTATGGGCATCATACAACTGAACCGACTGGGAGTTTAATTGGATGAGGAAAAAGCAAAGGTACTGAAGGTGGAGGGTGATCTATCAGCCCACTTCTGCCCTGTATCATTCACCTGGCTCTACACACACAATTCTCAAGGATAAACATCTTTAAAAGGGTTTGGGCACGTTAGCAGAGGAGAAGTTTGGCGCAGACTGTTAAACATGACTTGTGTAAAGGCAACTCTTGCTTCTGAAGACCATGGACTGCTGCTTACGAGAGCTTGAAGGATAGAGGGGAAACTTGAGAGTAGTTGTCTTTTTCTGTTTCTCTGCACACTGGCTACTGGCTGCTATAAAAGGCAGCGTGCTGCGGCACAGGACCTCTCTTTGTGACTCAGTAGAGCTGGTCGTGTCCTCTGCGTTTGGCCTTTGTAAGATTTTCTGGCAGACTTAGGAGGTTGATCTTTTGAGGAAGACAACGTATATGGGTATGTTGCAGTTTGTTTACCAAGGCATTCGTATCACGAAGAAGAAAAAAAATAAATTCCATTCATTTCATTGTAATGTTTTCTAAGTGAAACTTTTCTGTTGTTGACTCTGAATACTGTCAAATTAAATTTCTGAGTTGAATATTAGAGAAGTTAATATGGAAGTGTGGTCTTGCCCACCCCCAGTTTACTGGTGGTGGTGGTGTAGTGGAATGTTGGAGAGGCAGCCCCGAGGCTGTGCCAGCACTGCCCAGCAGCAGCCAAAACACTGCTGTGTTATCCCCACCTTGCTAGCTGCTGATACACGGCACAGCGCTGTGAGGGCTGAGATGGGGAAAGTTAACGCCATCTCAGCCAGACCCAATACAGGAAGAAAACTGGTGTCTGAGATAGATTAAATACATTGTTTATTGTGAGCCTTCTCAACAAAATAAGAATAGCAGTTAGCACTCTTTTGTCTCCTATGTGCATATGTAATATTTAGATAGTATATAAAATTAAACATATTCCTAGACATTTATGTGTTAATACATATTAAAACATATTACATGTGTTAAAAAATACATGTATTTACATGGTCAGGCAAATGAAAATGTTAACTTTGTGGTTTAGTTCTGTGTGAAGAGTGCCCTCAGACTAGATAGAACTTCAGACGGTGCAATTGCATGTAACTGCACGGCTTTCTCTGGTTTTGCACTGCAGGTGTAACTATACTTCTGATGAGTGATCTGCATTTTTGGAGTGCGGGTTTCTGAGTTTTATCCTTATCGGTGACTCTGAAGTTTTTGCAACTGTGGAATTGCTGAAAAATTAAAATCACCGTTGCTGCAGTGTAACCTTTCAGTCCAAAGCAAGAGGACTTTTTCAGAACCTCACTCGAAAGGCAAGCAGTAGGCAGCTTCTCCCAGGAGACCAAACCAGAAAAAAATAACCGAAGGAGCTGGAAGTTTCCTTTGCCAGTTTTCAGAGGGGTGGCACTGTGGAAGGTGTGTAATGGTATATTCCTATTGAGTTGTGGAGAACAGCTGCACAGAAGGCATTAAACCTGCTGGTTAGAATGCAGCCTCTCCAGTAAGTCTGTAAACCAGGAACGGAGAGGCAATGCGAGGGGAAGGATTACTCTACACTTGCCCTATTACACTCTTCACTAAACATCCACTGCTGACTACTGCCAGACGCATCTTGTGCTAGACAGACCTTTGGTTTGACCCAGCATGGTTGCGTCTGTGTTCTGCTGCGATCTATGAAAAGTGTGATTACAAGCGAGGTAGTGTTGTTACTAAACAGTTCTTGGAATGGCAAGACTGTCGGCAATTTTTAGAGCAAAATTTTTACAGAAACCTTTTGAGTTTTGTTCTGTTTTGGAAGAAAATTAGTCCCCAGGTCAGTCTGTGAGGTCACTCAATCACTCAGCACTTCCATGCAGATAGCCTTCCAGAACACGCTGCGAAAAGCACCAGCAGAAAGCTGGCTATTCGTTCGTGTTTCACACCTCCTTAATTACCCACCTGTGTTCCTTTTATTATCAAAGCTTGAATAGGATTGCTCATAAAATGGAGGCTGAAAGGAAATTGCTGGTTTGCTCAGATTGCATCAGCAGTGTAAAATGGAATCATTTAATATCTGAACACTCTGCCCCTTTCATTTTCATTTTCCTTTGTTCCTTCCATGCCTCTAAGAATCCTTCCCACTGAGCACGATACACTGAGCAGCACATGCCTCTTAGGGAGAGGGAGCCATAGCTTTACAGTTGTATACCTTTTTCCCCAGTCTGACACCTAGATTTCACACAAGTCACCACTTTAGTCCAATGAGTTACTGGAAAAGTAGTGCCAGGTCTCCTCAGCTGTAAGGAACTGCTCACACATCAAGCTGCTCTATGAGAGGTATTTGAACAAACCAACTGCTTGGATTAGGAGGTGTGTGGAGTGTCCACTCTGTCCTGGTAACGAGTGGCTTTGTCCTTACTAGTTCATTTCTAGAAGCTGAAGAGTTTATAAAATGCATAGAGTTTTTAACCAGTATGTAACCAGGTGTGAATGCAGCAATCCAATCCTACATGGCTTCTTACACTACACCTTGTCTTCCTTTATCTTGAGGATTTACTTTGTGTTGCTTTCACTCATCATGTTTTCCATTTGCTTTTATCTGGAACTGGCTTTGGCTAGTCTCACCTTTTTGGTATCGTCACTGAAGAAAACCCCCTGACATTATGGAGAACTTGTTTCATGATCTAAATCTCTGTTAGTTTAAAACAGATCTTGCAATGAGCATCACTTCCAATGACGCCCTATGAGTGTGTGCTTCAAGGGTGGCACACTGTTGTGGATTTCCCAATGATTAAGGTGGAAAAATCCATGTAGTCCTCCTATGAGTGATTTGCCTCTATTCAGTGACCTCTGTCCAAGAAATAAGCAGCAACATAATATTTTATTCTTCCACATCTGTGCTAAATTTGGTTGGAGGAAGCAGACAGACTTAGAAATTGTCGGGGAATACTATGATGTACTTCATGTCATGTACAAACAGGACAGGCTCAGAAGTTTCATTTCCTTGCAAAACCAATCTAAAAGTAAATCCTTCTGACATTTGTTGGGTTTACCCAGCTCCCCTGCTTCAGTTATTCCATGTTAGTTTGGAAGGACAGTCAGTGATGCCTTCTTGTTTCCTGACCTCAGTTTTCACCAAGGTGATGTCCTGGTTCTGTGAGAACTAGAACTATTCTATCATTGTCACACCAGAATGTTGCCCTCATTCCACGTTCCCCAGGAGCTACAGGTCCTAACTTTCACATTTATTCCAAGTAGAACATACATGGTTTCTGTGTATGACAGAGGGGGACACAAAAGATACTAGAGATATAAAAGTATCTTTTCAAATATTTCTTAATCCATGCCTCTGCAAAACATAGTGCAGCAGAAATGGCAGGATGATCTCACCATCTATGTCTATGATGGGACAGCAACAGTTACCTTTAGGGTATAATAGTTGTTCGTGGATCTGTCTCTGGATGTTAAATCAGGGTCAGCTTCAATGCCAACTAGTTCCTCTTGCAATGGCTTCTCCAACAATGGGCTTTGAAGAAATTTCCCCCAGAGGGACGGGAAATGGGAGCTTTCTTCCAAAAAAACAGAAGAAAAGACAAACAAACTGTGCTTTACTGTCACAGTAATTGATGAGCTTGAAGCTAGTCTGGCAGTAATCTTAGGGTTTTGCCTGCTTCGCTCTTTGCTGCTGTTCTTGCCCAGACTGTTGCATCTGGTGGTGGGTCAGGAAAGGAACACAGGGGCTCAGGCTGTGCCTCCACTGTGAGAAAACACAACGTTCCTTTTTGGGGTTCACTGTCATGAGGAACCTGGCCTGAGGTAAAAACCTAGTGGAGACAAGTTTGTTGTGTGACAAGTGTGAGCAGGCCACGATAAAGGTTATGGGGAGAAGCCAACATTTACCTCTCACCACATAGTTTTACGACTGCTGCTCCATCTTCACTGGCTTTGTCATTTTATTTCTCATGCTGGCAAACTCAGAAAGACATATGCCTCTCTCCTAAGTGAAAAAAACAACCCTCCTTGGCCTTGAGAAAACACTTGTGTAACATAAATCCTTGCAATTCTGTCCTTTGCTAGTGCTTTTGCTATGGGTAAAGCCAATGCTTTTCTTTCTCACCTGAGGCCCTTGCAAACCACTTGAGGTGCAACCTGAGACAAAACCGGTGACTGTTTCCCAGCACAATGACATGAACGCCAAGTTACACGTGTATAGGTGGCAAAAGTCGGAGAAGGGGGTCTGGCAAACTGCAGAGGACAAAGCTGTGGTAATGGAAGGTGGAGATAAGAATCTGACTCTGTGCAGGTTTTGGCTGGTTTGTGTCATCTTATCCATGCAGGGTGAAGGAAGAAATATCACAAAGGGGACATGCAGCAACACGGAAAAACTGTTTTCTCTTTCAGACTCTTCCTGAGCTATTCTTCTTGTCCATTTTAACCTCCCACTTTCATGAAACAAAAAAAGATGGAAGCAGATAAGAAATGAATTCAATTAAGGCTGATTCTTTCCTGCCCTTAAAGAGGAATCCAGGAAGCTCTCCACAGCCTTCTTTCTCCCTTTGAAGTGTTGACTTATCATCCTCCTCCCATTAAAATATAATGGGGTAGCAGTGGGTGTGCTGGGATTTGACATGCAGTGGGGAACCACACCTAATGCTACTTGATCACCTGATCCAGTTTGGCTTATTTTCCCAAGTCACTGACCCCATCTTCACCATTCAAAGCAGAAGAGGGGGAGAGGACCAGAGAACTATTGTGGAGGACTTAGCCCAAGCCAGGCAGTCTCTGTGTAGGTGTCACAGAAGAGGGTTTCAAACATGACTACATTAACAGATGCCTGCAGGAGGGACTACCTATAGACCCTCCATGAGGAGGAGAGAGGGAGGGAGCATTTTATCAGGCGTCTGGGTGCATTTGATCACACGGTACTCTAGATACTGCCTTTATCTTCCCAACACAGTGGGTTGTGGTGACTCACCAGTCACTTAGCGGAGTGGAAACAGCTTACAGGTCATGGCAACAAACAAACAAGGAAGGGAGCCAGGGAGACAGAAGACATCTGCTCTAACACCACCGGCCTTATCTCTGTTGCTGGGCTGCGTGCACAGCGGCCTGGGTCTGGCCATGTCAGCCCTGTAGGCAGCAGAGATTTGGCAGAGCTGCCATGAAGCTGGGAGTGCAGGAGGGAAGGGTATGGAGGCAAGATGGGCTTTATGCTTTCACGAATGGCTGTGGCTTCCGTAGGAGACAGACAGCAGTTACCGCCTCTAGAAACCTTCCTATTTCCCAAGAAGAGTGTCTCAAACCATCTTAACTGATCATTTTTCCATCTGAGCTGTGAACACCACCTGAGCAGAGAGTCATCTTTGGTTTCAGATTTCTCTCTCTCCACCAGTGGAAAGGCAACACGAACTGGGGTTGCCATACCACGCACACATGCACTCTGTGCATCTTTTTTTTTTGGCACGGCAAAACTGCCCGTGCCTCAGTGCTCACAAGGGGCAGTCCTATAAACTTCTCCTGTAGAAGGGAAGAATGCGCATTCATCGTACCTGCTATGTGGTGGGCAATGTGTTTTACAGCCCCTCCTAGGGGAACAAGTCTCGAGTATTACAGAGGAGATAATCTGCGCAGGAACACATCTGCTTCGCTGACCTGGCCGCGGGCTGCCTTGTCACGTCATCGAGGCGCTTGTGCTGGTGACTGCAAAAGGCTCAGATAGGGCTGGGGCTCAAGTTGTTCCCTGGAATGGTGGGAGTAAGAATGAAGAAGATATGAGGATTTTTGGAGCAAGAGCTGTTTTCCCCTCTTCCCTCTTCTTCTGCTTTTGCTTAATTTTGCTGGCCTAGCCCTGGATGTTTGAGAACAATTTTTCCACCTAAAATGGAATTAATTAATCTGTAGATTAATAACTCCAGTCGTTGCAGTCACTCGTCACTGCTTGTTCACAGATGGCGAAAGAAAGGGCAGGGGCAGGTAATTGCAGGCGTTTGGCATACCTGGGCTTTTCCCAGGCCTGTTTCTTTTCTCTTCTTTTCTCTCTTTGTCCAGTCAAAAAAAAAAAGGCTGTGCTGTTCACTCAACACGGCCTCAATTTCATGATTTTGGAAACAGCAGCAGGCAGAAGGTTTCCAAGAAGAGCACAGTCGCGTGCACGCCTGTCTCGTATGTGAGATAATCTGTAATGATTTTGGCTTCTGACAGTGGCTGTCTGCAGTTACAGAGATCAAAGTCCATACAGAAACTGTACCTAAATGCACAAGACTGACTGCTAAGTAACACCAACACCTCATGAAAATCAAAGTAAAATGTTTGGATTCTTCGTTCTTTGCAGAACTTTTCATTTCAAAGTCAAACTAAGAAAACCAGAAGACAAAACATAATATCTACTTTGTGCTGGGCCATAAGACCTGGTCAAAAAACATAACTGAATCGAGGGAAGAAATTCCAACTGGTTTTAGCTAGCATGATTGAGGTGCACCAGCCTCCCTGGCTGGCCATAAAAAAGGTACGACTAGCATTTGTACTGGGCTGCCTCTGGCTCCCCAGCAAGAATGACCTGATATCTCGCACACCTCTGCTAACTGGGGACAGCTTTTCATAGCTATCCAGTGCAAGGCACACACTCATCTCTCTCGAGATATGGCAAGTCGTTGGGATGACTCTTTCCCAGGAGCGTTTTGGCTCCATGTCTGGGTTTTATTGTTGCTGCTCACCTCTCTGTCTGGAACACCACATCCCAAGCTCCTCTTTACCTTTTTTTAACCAAAACTGGGATGAACTCAAGTCCAAGCACAGTAACTTAGGCACATCAGCAGTCAGAACTGAGCTGAAAAATCAGATCCAAAGACCATTTCTGTCAGGCTGGCCTTTGTTATTTTTCTCTTTTGGTGGTTTCAGGGAAGTGCTTGCCACCTACAGGTTGTTTCTTGATTGTTTATTAGTTGTGTTTTCTCCCTCATTAGTTGACCAAAGGTTTCTACATGGAAGACTGACTACAAGTGACCGTGAAATTTCATAACAAGTTTCTACCAAGTAACAATTTATGCCAAAGTCTTTAAAGCTTTCAGGAATTATTAATTTTTACACAAATAATGGTGGATTTCCTAATAACTTCAGCTAACATGACATGATGAATAACAGGGAACTGAAATCATCAAGGAAATAAATCTGTTATGGACTCAAAACAGTCATTATTTTCAGTCGAGTTCTGGTCCAACTACAGAGAAAGATTTGCTCTGTTGGCTGGCGTTTTTTTGAGTCCCACATAGTCTTCAAAGTAAGAGTGTAGATTCAGTTCTGGGTTTGAAAAAGAAATAACAATTCAAATCAGTTTTCAATTTGGGTTTGGGTTTGTTTCAAAGCTGTCAAGTATATTCACAGAATGATTAAAACTGTTCCAACAGCTCTGGCCATGAGGAAGCAAAGGCAAACCCAGAGGACATGCAGATCTGGACAAGTACTCTTGTTATTAGCTAAATTTTTCTGTTAACTAGATGTTCACACAGACCAAAGCCCCATTGTTTTAGGCAGGGCAAGAAACAGGTAGTAAGAAATTATCCTGGCCTGAAAAATCTTCCGGACTATAGACACAAAGCTAGTACAAGATGAGAAAAAAGGAGCGATATCTTCTTTCTCAGATGAGGCGCTGAGGCATGGAGAGGTGAAGTGACTTGGCAAAGGCAGCGCAGAAAGGCTGTAGCAGAACTGGGAGGTGCCCCCGAGTGCTGCGAGCCCCTCGCTGCAACCGCAGGCTGTCCTTCCTGCCTCACCCTTCACATCTGCTCGGACAGCTTGTACAGCACCCGTTCACATCTCCATAAAGCAAGACAGAACAGTGACCCAAATGGCTGGGGAAAGAGGGGAGAAAGAAAGCCCGTTTATTTTTCTTTCTGCTACTTTATCTCACTTCAATGGGAACAGTTGAAAACGTTGAGGATAAATGAAAACAACTGTTGGGCATCAGTCCAAGTGGTTAACAAAGAACCCCAAACCCTTTTAAGTCCTACAACTAAAAGGTGCTGGCATAAAAAGAATAGCATTTTTCTTTGTAGAAATCATTTGTTGAACTCTCTAGTTCTGAATACAACCCCTTGCCTTCTCCCGCTTCACTTCCTCCACACTTTAAAAACAAATCGCAGAAGAAAATAATATCCCCCTCAGTATATGCTGGATTAGATGTTCCCTAAGAAGTGCTATGTTGTCATCCACATGTGACATCAGTCTAAGGTCCTGCCTTAGATGACATTCATTAAAAAAACCAGTATGAGGGTCCCCGTCCCCCTCCCAAAATCATGTGTTACTCTGGAGCTGGGGTCAAATGCCAGGGCAGGTAACTAGTTTCATCTTTGGCTGGACAGAAGATTTCCTACTTTTTGTGGGTCTGTGGTGCATCTGAAAGCACCTGTCCGTGCCCGACAGGTAGGAATGCAGCACCAGAGAGGGAAGACGAGTGGGTTCAGTATGAAGTTTCTCCTGATAGCATGGTGAAAATGCTTTGGAAAGTTAAATAAGAAGCCAAGGAAAAATGTTGGACTTTGGAAAGGAAACTGTTGATGCAGTAAAGCAGAACAGACAACCAGAATAGGTTTAGTAAGCCAGCGAGGAGGCTGACCTGTGTAACTTGGACTGTAGATGAGCTTGGTAAGAGAGACTGTGCTTTCTGCAGCGCTGGGAGCGTAGTGGTGCCAGGGTAGAAGCATGCAGGGAAAATTTACCTTTCAGGCTTTGATGCCTGCAGTGGGGAGATTTTTAAAATGAGGAGGCAGCTCTGAATTCTACCTTGGTCTGCACGGCGAGGCTGAAGTTGTGTTTGTGCCTTCAATATTGTTTGAAGAAGGAAATCTTTCACCTACCCTGTGGTCAGTACAGGTCAGGGGAGCAAAGTGGCTATATTATTAGGGTCGGACAGACGTCATCATGATAAAACTCTGTTTTCTTGTGCTTGTAATGTATGGTTGAACTTTGGGTTGAAAACTTTTTGGGTGCCAACATCGATTGTATTGCACTAAAAGAAAACAAGAAAAAATTCCCAGAATGTGTGTAGAGGGGAAAAAGACATTATTTTGCTTGTGTAAAACCTGTAAGTATTCAGCTCAAAAAATCTGAAAAGCATAAATTTGAGGGCCGTTGTTTGGAACTGGCCTGTGAATACCTCTGCCATCTCCTCCCTTCCCCTAAAGCTTCCTCTTTCTAGTTACAGCATGGTGAAAGAAATAGCGAATTTGACATTTTTCTCTTATGTTCTGAATTTCTGTTAGAGGGAACAGAACGAGGAAAATTAAGATCTCTGGAAAGAAAGGGAAGAAGAGACCAGTTACATCACCTTGCTTGTATATAAGCTTAGAACAGGGCGTGTAATACCTGGCTTTTCCCATTCCTCAGCTGTCTGCAGAGACCTCGCGTCCCAGGGCCAAACCGCCTTTATTAATGTGCTGTGCTGGGATGACAACTAGTGAAGCTGGCCGATCTGGCCTTTGCTCAGATGGCTGAAGTCTGTCCCATCCAGACAATGCAGTCTCTGTATTTCTTTTGTTAACTGTTTAGTAATGAAGCCGAATGCCCCTAAAAACATTAATTTTGCCTCTTTTTATGACAGTCTTTACTGTCTCAGATGATTATACAGATGATCCTCCCAAGCCCAAACCTTAGTCATTTTTTTAATGCACAGGGAAGTCTCACTCTGCAGATTGAAGTTATCTTCTGGACACATCTGCATCTGCTGCCAGCAAAGCCCTAACTGGGAAGGTCAACCCCCCAAAAAAACTACAGTTTTCTTCTCTACATGGTGCCAGACACCGCTTGCATTAGGAGGAAGAAGTAGTGAAAGAGAAAGCAAACTCTAAAGTGGTTATGTGGTCAGAGATTCAGAGTGGGATTTCCATAGTATGGGAGCCTGGACCACATCCAGGATTCCCTAGGAGGCTCCAGTAGATGCCACCAGTAAAACAGGCATCAATTATCTTCTCTACAGTCTTAGAGATGCCTATTTTGGCCATGCTGATACAGAGCTCTTTGCAAAAGTGGAGATGCAAATGTGAGAAGCGGGCGAGAAAAGTGCAGCCAGGTCAGCCTGTGGTTCTGAAGGAGGCAGAACATGCTACCATGTTGTGATCTGACTCTGAGCAGATCTTTAAATCAGTTTCTCATAAGGAGTTATTTAGATGAATCCTGGCTTTGCAAAGCTTGGGCTTATGGAATTCTTGAGCTTTCACAGTTTTATCTGTGTGAAGGTAGCCAGAACATACACAATGAACCAGGATGCACTATCAGCTGAAATATCAAATCACAGACTGAATCTCTCAGGCTTGGGAGAAATATGGATCTTAATACATCTGTGCATCCATTACCCTTCCATAAAGCAGCAGTGACACAGACAAACTAACTTCTCACCAGAAAGCTGTGAAAATAAACCCATTATCATCATCATCCATGAAATGCCTGGATTCCTGTGTGATAAATGACATAGAAGAGAGCACAAGGAAATGAATAATCCCAACTTCAGAGCAGAGGTTGAGTAGTATGCTGCAAAGAGGTAACCTGGGACCACATGTTGATCATAGATACTAAAGAAAAATATTCAGCATCTGCATATTAAGCTAGCACCCCTTGCAGGCTGTTAAATGAGGCAATGATGCTACCAAAACCAAAACAAAGCAAACCCAAATAAACAAGGATGTCTCTCATCCACTGGCAATTCCAGAGCTACAAGAATATCCTGGTTCAGTTTCGGGACTCGCATACATCTAAGCAGGGAATATCTAATGGTGTCAGAAAACTAAGAGCCTGAGCACACAGGCGTAAACGAGGAGTTACATGATAATAGTGTCAGGGGTGTAACCCCCCCCACTCAGTAGCATCTCTTTTGCTCCCTTCTGCATTCAGACCTAGGATATCTCATCCCTTCATTGGTCTGAGTGGTTCTTTTCATCCTCCTGTGCAGGGGGAAGGGAAGGAGAAGAAGCAAAATCAGCTGGCCTGATTTCCCCTTTTGATTTCTCTTTCTGATTTCTCAGACCAGAATAATTCCACCAAAGTGAATTCAGAAAAACAGTGAGCGAGATCAGAATTAGTCTCTAAACATTTATGTAGAATTCCCTGAGGATGACAGAAGGGAAAAACCGGGATTGTACTGAAATATTGCCCCTGGCACATTCAGCACTTATTAAAAAGAATTCACTTCCATGCAAATTGTATTTCATCAGCTAATTAAGAAGGTATTTATCCTCTGCTTTAATTAATATCTTGTATCTTCCTTCCGAAATACTTAATCATGGAATGAAATCATCATAGAAATATTGCCCTGAAGTTAGCATCGGCATTTTATATCTCAGCAAATCTCACGTGTGTGTGTGCATGCATATATATATATATATATATATATGCATGAGTGTATATTTTAATAGCAGTAATTATAAACTACTCTGCCAACTTATAGGGCTGCTTTACATTTCTGGCTTGCTGCCAGGCTTTTTTTTCCCAGCGCCTGATGAATAGCAACTGTTGTGTACGCTAGATCTGTGCTCCGTTTAAGCAATATCCCCAAATAAATCGGTCTTCTTAGCTGTTAAGCACAACTTTGTTAGGCAGTGCCTGGGGCAATTGACAAAACCCATTTGTTAACTAAGAACTATAATCAGTGGTTTGTGTATCAGCAGCGTACGCTTTCAGTAAGGCCACATCATAATAGATGGAAAATCGGTTATTTCCTGAGCATCAACAACCAATTTTCCACCAGTTAGGCTAGAGATGTGTATCCCGGAGGTATGTAGGAAACAGAACGAACTGGTATCAGCTTGAGCATGGGAAAGATACCAACAAAACACATGGTAGTAGACTTTCTAAACAAACTAAATAAACCATGCTGGAATACTGTTATTGCCACCTGTAATTCGAGTACAAGTTATGAATCTTGCTAGACTATTAATGTTGCATTGAAATGGAAGAAATTTTCTGGGAGATGGTGCAGTTTCTGTCATTTGGAATATCTCAGTCCTGACTGTTTACAGTCCTAAGAGAGGAGTTACAATTCAACCAGAAGTTATGGGCTTCAGACAGGTGGTGCTGAAAACCTTTGCCACACAGGAGACCAGTCTGAGGATAATAATCCCATCTGGGTTTAAAAATAAATCTATCAATTTATGAGATGAAACCTCACTAATAATCCCATCTGGTCTTAAAGATAAAACTATGAATTTATGAGATGAGACCTTGCTTCCTTAAGCGGGAGCCTTACTCTTGCCATGAAATCAATAGGCAATGTTGGAGCAACACTTACATGAGGACTGTCTTCCCGTTCATCTTGGAGACATTCCTCACCCAGAATCCTTGATTCAGCTCAGCTAATCCAGTAATATAAATAAAAACAAACACCAGCAGGATGTAGTTTATCAGTTATTTCTGAAATGTTCTTATCTCTTCTAGAGTTTCTCACTGGGAAATAAAGTGCAGACTTTTTTTTCCCCTTCCCTTTTCTGTCCAATGTGTGGTTGGAGTGCACTATAACTGGTAAACTGCAAACCAACAGTCATAAGCTTAATTGGAACAATTCACTTATTTCAGTAGTCTTAGAGATTTGGGGGAGTTCAAAGTTTCCCTTTTGATTGAAGAGCTGGAAAATCAGGTCCCAGACCCAAGCGATTACACGTGTCACCAGCCAATGGCACAGAGGGGCCGCAGAACCCAGGTTTCGAACCTTTAAGTGTCTGTGTGGGAAATGTCACTGTGTTAACAATTCCCTTCTTTATTTCTCCTCTTAACATGATAAATTATTAGACCATTATTAAGTCAATCCTTTGTTAGAGAGCATGACAAATCCCTAACTAAGTGAAAGAGGGAGGCTGTTGGACTGAGAGGCCTGTGGATCTTGCTGTTATAAAGAGAATGATTGCAATTCCTTGTGATGTTTTTCACTGAAAAGATGGATTAATAGGCAGGCATGCTGGAGCTGTAAGTTACAACTTATCTCAGAGTTTTAACTTTATGCTTTTGCATGCCTAAGAAGTCATTTTTAAAGGCAGCTTTAGCCTTTACGAGTCCCTGTGGATCGCTGCACAAATCTGTAGCTGCAAAGACTGTCTGAGCTCTTTGATGGGGGCCTGGGAGTTCAGACAGGACAAGAGGAGTCACGACTCAGTTTCTGTTCCCGAAAGTGTCACCAACTCTGGCCGTGTCACTAAAGTTCTCCAGGCTCCAGCTCTCCATATGAAACAGGCATAGTAAGATCTGGAGTCTTTTAATGTTTTGTTAACAGGGTTGGCTAAATGGCATCACCTAGAAGTACAAAGAAGTGTTTCAGTTCAGTGCTGAGTTACGGGACACCCAGTGTCCACACCTTCATCTTCCCCCTGGGCTTGTTGCAGAAAACAACACTGTGAAAGCCTGAAGTCCTGGTGGGGTTGGGGTGAGGTCTGATGCAAGGACACTTAGGGGTCCACTCTCTGATCCACCCATATCCATGTCTTGTCCCTCTTGTTTCTTCCCTTCAGAGCTCAGTCCATGGTATGCTCTGGTCAGTGGGTCCCACATCTTTTATGCTAACTAGACAGTTAAAAAATTCGTGCCTCTAATTCTGTGCCCATTAATGCCATTTCTGATCAAAATGATCAGGTTCACTTTAATTTCTGTATGTAGAAATTGGTATTTAGTACACAGGAACAGTCAGAGATTCATAGAATCATAGAATGGTTTGGGTTGGAAGGGATCACAAGGATCCAACCCCCCTGCCATGGGCAGGGACACCCTCCACTAGACCAGGTTGCCCAAAGCCCCATCCAACCTGGCCTTGAACACTGCCAGGGATGGGGCCTCCACAACTTCTCTGGGCGCCCTGTTCCAGGGCCTCACCACCCTCACAGTAAAGAATTTCTTCCTAATGTCCAAGCTAAATCCCCCCTCTTTTAGTTTAAACCCATTACCCCTTGTCCTGTCACTACACTCCCTAACAAACAGCCCCTCTCCAGCTTTCCTGTAGGTCCCCTTTAGGTATAGGAAGGCTGTGATTAGGTGTCCCCAGAGCCTTCTCTTCTCCAGGCTAACTAGGCTCTTCTCCTTGTCTAGGACAGACACCAACTATCCAAACATTTTCATCTGCCAAAATTAGGAAAAAAAAAAAAGAGAATAAGACCAAAAATAAGAATTCTTGGGATTTATCCTGGGAACAGACATATTGACAGATCACCAGGATAAGCCCACCACCTCGCAGCCCTGCAACAATAGACTACTTTAGACATTTTAAAGGCTTTCTTGATTTGTTCAGGAGTCTTTTCAGATTTGTCTCAGTTCTTGTGTTATCTGATCTGCTTCCCCCCATGAGTTCCCTCACTAAGCAGTGGAGATGGATGCTGCTGGGAATTTTAGTAGGAATTTAGGATGTGACAGACATTGATTGTTTTGCTTTTCCTTTTTCAATCACAAAGATGACATTAAAGTCCCAAGGAAGAAAAGATATGGACATGCAGCCATGTGATTAGAAGGGCTGAAGCGGAATATGCATGTGTATACAGAATATATCTGCAAACCAGGCTGTGATTTACTGCTAGGCTTAAAAATGCTTTAAAGACTTCTAAGCACAGGAAGAAATATGCTGTTAGTAAAGCTTCCGTGTTATCAGCCCAGCTAAATAATGATGTGCAATGTGTCATGTGTAAAGAATATATTAATGCTTGGATAAATATTTTCCTAATGTCTGCTTGGTTGATATCTCCTTGGCATATAACCAGCGGATAGTAAATAACACTCATGACTCTGTTTACTTAAGGTCTATTTTCTCTCTTGTCTTTTACATTGGCAATAATTTTGGGGGCTAAAGGGGAGAAAAAGGCAGAGGGAACTGGAGCCTTATAAAATGTTTGTTTTCCTTACAAATTTCACGAGAAATAAACTGTTTATGCTTTAGTGTTTCACTGCCATGGAAATGTTAGATGATTTTTGTGTGACCGTCGAAGTGTTTAATGTGTAGCCAAGCAGTAGCATTATAGAGAGTGGAAGGGGAGGAAAATGAGAAACTGAAGGAACACAATGAAAAAAAACCAAATGAGTCCACTTTACCTCATAGCTCCTAGCACGTTATTTTTCCTTGCTTGTGGGCATGACTTAATGCTGGTTACTCCCCTTGGCTTCAGACTGCATTCATTTTAATCATCTGTTTTGACAACCTCTCTCGCCCTCAGGCTCGTCTCTAATTGAATTTGTCATGCAGTCCTCACCTCCCCCAAAATCATTTGTATGGGGGGGCAGCTGGACCCAGGTTGGTTTCTGTAGTGTTACCTCCAGAAAGCAGCCTGTTCCAGTCCTACCTTTGGAGCTGAGAGGCTTGGCATTAAGTCTGGTATCCCACAAATGTGGCTGTTGTACTTCTAGACCTAGTCTGGTACCTTCCCACAGGGCTCATTGAACATCCAGTTCAGATCCCTACCAACTCCCTGCCCTTCTCTGCTCTCTTCCATGTCACAGAGTGGACGTGCTTTAAAAGAGCTATTTATTTTGAGATGAAATTTCTCCCTGCGCTCAAAAAATCCAGCTTTCCAGATAAATTCTGTCTTTTGTGATTTCCTGGTACATCAGGGCATGCCAGTAGGGTGCGCAGAGTGGACTTGAGAGCCTCCAAGCAAGGCTGCAGACGTGGAAACACTGTAGTTTTACAGACCGCCTGTGTCAGGTATACAGGCATGGCAGAATTTGGCATGTGACGTTTAGTGAGGCCCCAGCTGCGATTTGTGCTAGTGGTCAAGGTGGAACGTAAGGAAGATATTTCTTAGTTTTTCTCACTCCAAATGTCCTCAAGCCTGTCAGTCTCAAATATTGTGCTTTTATTCTTAGCGAAGGAAAAGAACACTTAAAAAACAACCTGCAGGCAAGTTCCCACGCAAGTACATTTTTTTGTATAAAAGAACTGGCTGCCTTTTCTTTCTGATTCCACAATAACAAAATGAAATCCTTCTCATACCTCAAATAAGGTTAGTTTGTTTATTAATATTTTTATTGCTGAATGAATCCAAGCAGTTCCATCTTGCAAGCTGAAGCTCACAGTCTTAAGGCATGGGGGGAAATAACGTAAGAACTCTCATCTTGTTCCTTAGCATAAGTGGAGCCATCATGTTGTCTTCATCTACTCAAAAGTGCTGTGTCAACATGGCCCTGCAACAGAAGTGTTCATGGTATCTAGATAACACGTCACGTGTTTGACACACCACCGTGTTATCTCATCTGGCCAAACACTGAAGATAAACAGTGTCATGGAAGCGCACACGTGCTTTAGACAAGGTCTGTGATCAACTCAAATTGACAACCTTTGTATCTGACTGTAGCATAAACAAAAATATGACAGACTTATATTGTCTACATTTTAAAGATAACCTGTAGGAAAACTTGCATTATAAAATCAGAGGTGTTACACTTAGGAAGTCAGAACATTTCCCAGCAGAATCTACAAAATTTCCTACCTCTCCCTACCGGGTGCCTGAATACAAAAGAGTTTCTTACTAGTATTTTAACTAAATGCTAGCTAAGTATTTATTTTTCTTACTAGATGCAGACATCTTATAAAGTGTATGTCTAAAAGTCATCAATTTATTCCATTGTTTTCAACAGAGTCTCTTCTTTGAACAGCAAACCTCTCCCTCCTCCCTTTGGCCCCTCCTCAGAAACAACTCCTTTTTTCATTTGTATTGCCAGGCTAGAAAGCAAATACTCTGAACCCTCCAAAATCCTGTTGTTTCATTGATGAATCACAGAATGCAGTGGTGGGCTAAAGAGGTTACTTTTCCTACAGCACTGCAATCTGAAGTAGATGAGAAACCATCTACTTACGGCAATGCCACTGTGAAGTGGATAAATATTTCCAGATAGCGGGTTCCAATTTGATCTATTATTTTCTTTCCCTTTCTTATATACAGATGATGTGAGTGCCTTGCAAATAAAGGATATAATGTCAGGGGGACAGAGGTAGGAAATGAGGATTATGTTCCTTTTCTTCTATCTTCACCTCCCAGGGAGAAGTTAATTTTGGCTGTGTTCAGTCTGAGTTCATAGAAGGGAGAACGCTGAAAAGCTGACTTCTTGTAAAAGTCCATTGCCAAATGAAATGGAAAGAAGAAACAAAAATAATAATAATAAAGACCGAATTTGAATCAGGGGGAAAAGCTAATATCCTCTCCAGAGTTCAGCTCTCACTCCTTTGGCATCTTTATTTGCCAGCTCATTAGGAAACATCTTCTCAATATTTTGCCCTAATTTAAGTGGACAGATGCTGTTTCTCCACAAAAGGAAGAGGTATGAAGAAAGCCTGTCAGAGTTCGTTTGGCATTTTCTTTTGGTGTTTTTTGTGTTTATTGACTGTTTTTTTCCCTTCCCATAAATAAACTCAATAAGATAGACACAAGGCCCTTGGCGACAAGAAAACAGAAATCACGGCTGCAGGCATACGCCCTGGTCTACAGTCTCAGAAAGCTGTGCCAGGGCCCAGGTTTGACAGATGGACATTATGTATATCTTTTACAAACTGGCAGCAGTCCTTTTTATTTAGGATAAACCGAGTACTGAATAGGCAGAAATATTTGGGCTTAACCAAGGTAGCACATTAACATTAGCCCTGCTCTGAAGGCCTAGCCTCATTCCCCTCATCTTCTTGGCCCACTGGCAGGAAACTTTGGGGGAGGTTTATGGACTCTGTTTTGCAGGAGGTCAACTGAGAGGCTTGTAAGTCCCTGATGGCCTCAGAATCCAGCAGAGCAGGACTGGATCTGGTTCCCATGGCTCTGCTTAATGGCTGTTCTGAAAATTAAGTCCAGAACCTTCCAGATCAGTAATAGATGTCATCTACCTTATGTCTGGCCTGGATAAATATTCACTCAAAGGCTTGTATTCAGCACAGCCCTCAGCTCAGATGTACCTGTATCCAGGTGGAAACCAAGCAGGATTTCCCCAGAGATCAGCGATTCTTAATGGGACAGACAAAGTAGCAGGGAGAATCTCCAGTGCATTGGTCTGAATCCCACATCACTGATGTATCTAATTACCCCCAAAGTCACTCATCATCTATCTATTCCTTGTCACTTTGATTCTGCCTTTCCACTAACACTGCCTCATGTATCTGAGCACAGCCTTGCTGAAATCACTGCTCTGCACTAGCGGGCTGCCGGAGCATAACGGTCCAGTCAAAAGCCCATCAAAATCAACATACAGATTCCCGTGGGCTCACTGGGGCTTTGCACTGACTATTAAACATAGGGCCCAGCAAGCTCAGGCAGTAAAGCAGCAGCACAGTGGAGCTGCTTTGGAAGCTGCAGCCAGCAATGACTGGCATGAGCTCACCTTCATCGGAGATCAAGGTAATTGCCAGAATCATTGCTGCACACCGACTCATTCCTGTCAAGGCGAGCTAAGCTGTTAACCCGAAACACCCCCCGTGCCATCAAACATAGTTTTATTGTGTTATGCAAACCAGTGGTTAAATAAACAGCCCTCATCTGCTCCGTAAAGGAAGAGCAGTGCTTGTCAGGAGAGGAGAGCCACGGATTTGCTCCTTGCAAGGTTATGTTTGCTCTCAAAAACATGCATATATCATCGGGCAAAACAGCCCCGAAAGGCCGCAGTGGAAAGCAGTGGAGCCGGGCATTTCTTTCTGGGACAGACGCGAGGTGGTGCTCTGATGTACGCAAGTCGTGGCCGTGGGGGCGAGGAGCGGAGCCTGCAGCTCCCCAGGCAGCGTGGCCTGCCAGCGTGGCCGGGGAGCAGTGCTCCGCACGGCAGACAGAGCAGCGTTACAGCAGCACGCTCGGTGTGCCCAGAATGGGATGCCCAGAGACCCAGTTAAGGCAGTGCGCACAGTGTGGGGTGTGATGAGGTGATTCGGAGCAAATAAAGCTTAATTAGTGCACAGTGACCCTTAAAATTAATCTCCTGTGTGATGAAATACCCACCGCCAGTGATCAAAACTCATCACTTAATCACAGCATTTGTCTTGGGAACACACATTTACTTTGAGCTTTCATGTTTTCCTCTTTTTCCTCAGGGAAAGGGTAGAACATACCTCTAATACAGACTCAAAGCTGCAGTTTCCCCTCTCTGCTCTTAATTCTCCTGGCCAGCACTGGTTTTTCCCCTCTGATTTGCAGGTGTGGCCATGAGAAGTTTTCCAGTGCTGGGGGAAAAAAGCAGGACCCAGCTCTTCTTCAAACGACTCATTGATAAGGACTGTTTGGGCATCAGTGAAGTGCGCTGTGTTCTTCAGTACATCTGTCTGAGGGATGTCGCAGGACTTCTCTAGCCCCCTGAGGCAATGAATCTAGTGGCCCTGGGTGAGTGACTCCCAAAGAAAGGGGCACCCCGCGGTGGAGATCTCAGATCAGGCACCAGAGTAACACAGGGGGATGGCTTCCAGCCTTTCTGGCTCTTCTTCTCCACTTTCTGCCTTCATATCACACTGAGTCGACAGGCCTGGGATCCGTTGTGCAGAACATGTGGGGATGGACCAAAAATTTGTCGCTCTCTCCTTTTCCATCCCTGCTGTGAAGTGGGATGACAACCTAAGATGGAAGAAAAGGGAAAGGACAAAATGTGTCAGTGCTGCTGCTCCACAAGGAAGAGCAAAAGTCACTGGTTAAAGCAAGATAGCCACAGGGCTTGGTGACAGGGTTTTGAGACCAGGCCTTGGTGGCATCTGGCATGCAGAAGCTTCTGGAAGAGGGACTTGAACAAGGAGTGAGGTCCACCAGGCAACGTGGACAGACAAGGGGACTTTGCCTGGAGGTAAGGTATTGAGTTTGGAGTGGAGGGAGTTAGCTGGAGAAGACTGGGGCTGGTTTTGCAAGAAGGAGTGAGAAGAAGGAGGATGATGCTCAGTATGGATCCTTGTACTCCAGGAGACCCCATGTTTAATTAGCAAGAAAGATATTTGGAGAGAGTCAGGGAGCGGAGTCGTGCCTAGCTATGGGATGAAACACAAATGAAATGAATAGAAGATTCAATCACAATATTTTTAAGTGCTTCTATGCTGATTTGTCTTGGAGAGAACCTTCGCTGTGACAGTCTTGTCAAACGCGATATCTTCTTTCCTGTCACTAGGGCTGACTAATGAAACTCACATATCTCTCAGCAATGTCCTTAGCCTTTTCCACTTCTCCTCAGCTGCCGGAGTGCTCTGGCCCACATCTCCCTTCAGATTGTAACTCTGTGGAGCAGAGACTGCTTTTCAGGGTAGACACTCATGTGACAGATCTGGGTTCAGCCCCAAACCCTGCGTCAGTGCAAAACCACAACAGTCCTAACAGACTGGGAGTCGGGGACTCTGAGTCCTGACACTGGCTTCTCTGATGTCTCTAATAAGATTCAAACGTGAGGTGTTTTGCAATTGGGACACTTGGACTCCTCTCAGGAGATAAATGTTGCCTCAGGTACCTAAGAGCTGAGATTGCTCTGAAAGCATTCTCTCAGGAGGGGCATTAAGCACTCTCTTCTCTATCCATCTGCCCTATTTTTGTGAGATGTTGGAACACAACACAAGATATGCACAAGACTGCTCCCATGTGTCCAGCTTTGTTGAAATTAGCCCTTTTTTTCAGAAGTTGTGAGGGCCAGGGTGGAGTAACAGGAAAAGAAAGTCAGGCTGTATGAATTCATTGAAAATTCATCTGCAAAATAGTGCTAATTGCATGATCCCTTACTGCCATAAGAATTGGGGTTTCCATTAGCAAATTAAATCCACTCCCAGATGAGATACACCGCAGATGAGATTCAGCCACAGCTCTGCTCTCGTTCTGGAAAGCTTTATGAATATTGCTCTTTTCATTTCCCTTGCTGACAGGGCCTCAGACGACAAGGGCTGCAATTGCAGAAGACGCTTCGAGCGCCCGCTGACAGGTGATTAACAGCTCCTGGATGTTGTGAGCCTGACCACACTTCTGACCACGGGAGCAGTTAAACAAATTATCAGCAGAGCAGTTCCGTGGTTAACTAACCCTTTTCTCTAAACAAGTCTGCTAATGACGTTCCCAGGCCTGGCACCCCTATGTGCTTGTGAGCCAGGCACTGTGTGCTGAGACCTACTGCTTCTCAGATCTAACAGACTCCTTTAAAACACAACAATAACAACAGCAAAGACCAAACTGGAAGGCAGAAAGAAATCTGGACTCTCAGTAACATGCACATCAAAAGCTGAATAAAAGACTGCATTTTAACAGACTAGTTCTTTGGGGAGTCTTTCAGCTAGGTAAGGAAGCTAGAAATTTTTTGGCCCCATTTATTTCAGGGCGGTCTTTAGGCAGAGATTTCTGTCAGAGCCAATACCCTGCTCTCCATGTCAGCCAGGGCTTGAGAGGGCAGGGCAAACCCCGGACATTTTGGAATACACAGGAGTCAGAACCCGAGAAGCTGGTTGACATCTTAAACATGGGCAGCAATTGAGCAAACCCTTCCCCTTGCCGCTTGTCCAAAGCCCTTGTTGGGACCCATTCAAGGGGCGAAGGGACAGGAGTCTCACACTGTGGGTTGAGGGAGATGAATCCCCTGTCAGCACTGTGGTAAAGGAGACAGGTAAAGGTGGGAGGTGGCATATGTAGGCCTATGGTCTGGGGATTCTCAGAGAGGGAGACTTCACCTGGAGTAGCAGGTTGCTCCAGAGCTGCTTCTGCCTGCTGCTTGAATTATACTCATTATTTGGCATGAACTCACACTTTCATTGTTGAGAATTATTTGATTCTGAAGCCAAAGGTTTTCTCCAGGGTGGTTGAGCTGCAGCTGTCCTGAGGGATGTACCACTAAGATGCTCTTAGCTCCACACATGGGGTGTTCGTCTGCCATTCCCCGGGTAATTGATGAACTTGGTATGTCACAGGGGTTTGTTCTATCAACTCACTTTCTCCTCACACGTAAGAGATCCCTTATACCTGAACGCATGTCACTGAGGCTCCAGCTGCCTTGTAGCAGTATGGAGACAGACTACTGCCTACCTTGGATGCCTCTCTGATGTATCTTACTCACTTGAAGTTATATTTGATCAGTGGAGCTAACG
Source organism: Psophia crepitans (assembly GCA_013399095.1). Taxonomy (NCBI): domain Eukaryota; kingdom Metazoa; phylum Chordata; class Aves; order Gruiformes; family Psophiidae; genus Psophia; species Psophia crepitans. The sequence goes on along the minus strand of VWZZ01005754.1, from coordinate 2,791,527 downwards.
ATTGTCGGGAGCTGAGGAGATAGTACACCCTGGGGTGGTTCATGTAGTCATGTGGACAGCATCTTCATGACTTTGAAGAGGCTTTGGATTCCTGGCACCTGGCTATCTATGACTGGGAGTTTAGTCTCCTGAGAAAAGTGGTGCCTAGGGCTAATCTCAGTCTTTGCACTTCATTTAGAGGTGTCTGGGTGAAATTGAACACATGAGGATGGATGACACAAGAACAAACTTCTGGCTTTAATCTTCTAGTTAGGAACATGTGGTGATGTTTTGGGAGCCAGTTCTTAGAAAGCTGTAGTGATCCAAGGTATAGAAACAGCTCTTACCCTAGCTGTACTGAAGATCCAAGTAGTTTTCAAGAAGCCAGGAGCTCCAGGACTCCCACTCATTTGGATTCCTACCCATGCTTCCTGAGCTTGTCTTTTCCTGAGACAGATGGGGGAAGAGGATGTTCCAGAGATCATCACGTCTTGAGGGCATAGTGAGGAACATGCTGGGGGCCACCCTGATTATTTCAGGTTTGAGGAGACAGGAGTTATCAGGAAAGATGGAAAGTTATAATAACCCAGGTAGTGTGTCCATTTTAATAGTAGCCTCTCTTTTTTTTGTCTTTCCTCCTCTTTTGTTACAATGTAGGCAAGGAATCTTTGTCATGACAATGAATTCAATAGCTCTCCAAGGAATAAAAGCCGATGGTTTCACACTCTTATACAGTGAATTGTTTAAGTGAGAGAAGAGTCATTAAGTGCAATCACTGGCGTTTTCAGCTCCGGTAACTCATTGAGGTGTGCTCAGAGAGGACAGAGACTAAGTACTTCCCATATTTAGGTGGATAGTGTTTGCAGTGAAAAACATTGTGTGAACCTGCCTTTTTTTTCCTTACAGCTAATAGAAGCAGGTGGCTGTGCAAAGTCCAAACCTGAAGTGTTTTTTCACTGTGAAGGCTTCAGGATACGATGCTTTCTTTTTCTCCTTGATGCACGATGCGGTGGGTTGACCTTGGCTGGATACCAGGTGCCCACCAAAGCCGCTCTGTTACTGCCATCCTCAGTAGGATGCGGGGCAAAAAATAGGATGGAAAAAGCTTCTAACTGAGAAGTGTATCAGGATAAAGACAGTTTAATAAAGCAAAAGCAAAAGGCTGCATGCAGAAGCAAAGGAAAACAAAAGATTTATACTCTAGTTGCCATCAGCAGGCAGTGTCCAGCCACTTCCCGGACAGAAGGAAGAACTTCAGTCTTGCTGTGGGGCACCCTTCTCTTTTACTGAAGCTTTGCATAGGGGAATCCAAGACTGATGGGGCCAAAGGGCAAGAGAGAAGTGGTGTTGGGCTGCAGCAAAACTGCAGGTGTGTGGGAAACTGCCAAATCTAAAAATAAGACTGGCAAGTTCTAAAACCCTACAGGTTTAGGGGCCTGTAGTGTTTTTGGACTGCAGTTTTGGTCTTAGGACCTAAATCCTATTTCAGCTGCTTCTGTTCTATTTTGTCCCTTTGTGACTGGTTCCAAGTCCCTTAGCTAGAGCTGGATGAGGCTAAAATTTATAACGTGAACAAGCCGCTACAAGGGGGAACAAAAAGCTGTTTCTATGCTATGGCCTATGCTACTGTCATGAAATAATGAAGCCGTAACTGAAGAGCAGCTGTCATGTTATGTGATCTATAACAGCCCTACAGTCTCTTAGAAAGTCTCTCTTCTTTCCAGTGCTCCTGAAACCCACCTTCCTTTTCCATTTCCCAGTGAAGGGCATCGTGTGCAGGCCTCCTTTGCAAAAGACATTACAGAGATTGCTGGATGGGTGATTAACTGCACCAGGACGTCACTGTCTGACCACACTTCTGACCACAGGAGCAGTTTAACAAATCATCCGCAGGGCAGGTTTGTGTTTAACAAGCCCTTCTGTTGTAAACAGTCTGCTAATGAAGGCACTCATTTTGGCACCCCCTTGTGCTGCTGCTTTTGGAAAAGGGAAAGAGAAGGAGAAATATTTAAGGCAGTTACTCCTTCCACGTAATGGTGCTAATGAAAATTGAAGGCTAAGGAAAGGGAAGAGAAATTGCCATCTCCTCAGGAAGGAATCCTGTAGATTCCTTCTAACCAAGACAAAGAGCTTCACCAGGCCTAGTTTTTTAATTACAACAATGTGTGACCATGGTACTCAGTGGGTCTCAATAAGATTCAGCTATCTGTGTCTAGTGCCGTAAGGTATACTTGGGGCTCCCAGCTGCCATTCAGATAAATGCTGATCTCCCCTACATCTTTGTGATGTCTGTCTGCCCCATGAAGATGCTTTAGATATCATGGGAAATCTAAAATGTCTTGTTGACTGAATTATTCAAAACTTCTTTCATTCTTTTCATGACAACATTGGTTTAGTGTCCCTTAGTTTTGGAACAAACCCTAGTATTTACACACAAATTATCCCAAAAGAGGCCAAGTGTGTCCATCCACAGCACTGACTGGGAGGGGCACCACTAGAGGGTGAGGGAGTTTTTTAAGAGAGAGAAATTTTATGAGGGCCTTTGATTTCCAGAATGAAAGCTTGGCCAACCTGAGGGCTCCGTTCCTGAGGTAGGAAGGGTAACAACCCTTCATTTGCCCTATAGCCTCTGAAGCCAAATGTTTGCTTTCTCTAACACAAAACCAATGCAAAAGTCCACTAAAGAGTGATGGCAATTTTAAGTAATGGATGTGGCTTTTTTTTTGGTTGACAATATTTTTTTAACACGTTTAAACAAAGAATAACGTGTGAATGCATAATCACTAGCATGCTTTCTGATTAAGGCTTTTTAGAGCAAAAAATCATGTCAAGCACTGTAAGAATATTTTTTCTGAGTTTTCCTGCCCTCTGATATGTTGTTATGACTTTTGTTTTTACTATGTCGGAGCTATGGGTTAGTTTTGCCAAGAAAAATCTACATGTTCCTGTGTGTCTGTACAGCAGTCAGAGCAAGTTTCTAGGACGTTGCTTGTTTTTGCACAGAGATCTGTTAGCGAAAACTATCTCTGTGTGCTAGAGAAGGACCATGAGCAAACAGCATTTCTGGATTAAACATGTGTTGATTTCAAATCAGCCATAGAAAGATGAGGTCACTTGCAGGTGAGCCTATCAGTCAGATCTGCAGGAAGAATGGCTTTTTCCCCCCCAGTGGTCATAAGGAGAAACTCGGAGAGGGAGGGAGAGAATTATATTTTGTCAGACCAAATCACAGCGTTGTGGGTCATTTGGTGAAACAAGGAAAATAAAATCAGTCAGTTTGGGCCACTCCATTTCACTTTCAGGTGAAATGAAGCTAATGACAGCAGTTTTCAAAGCATGATCTCACAACTATCAAAGCAGACTTAAAAAATGCACAGATACAGAGAAAAAAAAAGCAACAAACAAAAAACAAAAAGACCCCCCAACCCGCACGGTCAGTTTGTAATTGTGTGTTGGAGACACAGCATGATTTAAGGACCAAGTTTTTCTCTAAGTTTTGAAAGCTAAGCCTCCCTCAAAAAAAGGTGGAAGGACTCTTCTCCCTGAGTACAGGGAGCAAAGGCTTGGACAGCAGCTTTTGTAACACTTTGTTATACTTTAAGTGGTGAAACCAAGAAAAAGCAAGCCCTGAGGGCAAGGAGCAATTTGGAGCTACTCTTTCAGGCTCTCTGCAAACTCAGGCTACCATTGCTGCCTTATTACATCTGTTGCAGGTTTTTTCTTGCTGCTGTATACTAGAGCAGACAGTGTTTAAACACTATAGGATAGATATAAGTCCCCCAGTTAGGCTGAGAATGTCTTATGAGCCTGGGGAGGAATAAAAAGTCCTTCCTGAGACTGTGGGACCAGGGAGGTTCATGCTGGTGTGCTTCCAAAGGATACTTTCTAGGGTCATGGTCCCTTCCCAGTTCTTCTACTCACACACCACATCAACCAGACTTTTTTTCTGGAGTGTTGAAGCTCCTAAACTGCAATGCCAGCGCAGAAAGTACAGGAGCTACAGCAGGCAAGTTTGTCTCCCCTATATAATTCAGGTTTATCCATATTACATGCTCATTCCCGTTATACACACAATAAGACTGTGGGCAACACTTCCTCTATTTGGCTACTCTGTCTGCCACACATTTGTGCCTGACAACAGCAGATTAAGCTCTTGTAATAAGTCAATGGCCAGTCTGTTTTCCAAGACATGTTTTCTAGGAATTCTCTTGCCCTCCCCGGTCCCAATACCCCTGAAACCTTTGCAAAATAATCCCTTTTGGCTTTTGACAATCTTGGTTTCAGATTCCGTTCACTGGCTAAAGGATTTCTGGGCAGGCTGACAGACATAACATCTTTTAAAAACAGTCCATATACTGCTTTTAAAAACAGTCCATATACTGGAACGATGGGCTGGGAGCTATGTTTGTCTTAACTGAAATTGCAGAGCTATCACTCAAGCTGGGAAGATCTCCCTCTCATAACTCTTTCTGAAATTAAAGACGACCTGCCTTCCTCTCTGCCCAGGTTTAAAGTACTTTAAAGCGCTTTAAAGTTGCTTCTGCATTTTTCAGGAGCTCATTTGGATGTATAAGAGAGCCTTACCATGAAGAGAGACTTTGATAATACATACTGATGGCAAAAAGTAAAAAAAAAAAACACTGACAAAGAATCTTTATAGGCCTTGAGTCAGCAGTGCTGCCTTTCTAGGTAAATAGATCTGAGCTAACGTGTGTTATTTTGCAACTGCAAAGAGATTTTTGTTACTTTCTGGGCAGGTCAAAGCAGTTTGTAAGACCTGGTAGATACTGGCATACGACTATGCATTTCATAGGAGTGTCAATGCTTTAAGCAAAATAGCTAGCACCAAGGATGGGATACCAGAATCGCTTTGTTTCCACTTACTGTAAATGATCATAAATTCTACTGCTACTTTATTGTGGTGGCTGTAGTTCTTGGAAGAGTAAAAGGGGTGGGGAACCAGTTCCCAGTCAGTTTTATAAAGTACAAGGTTGCTTGTATTGGTACCAACTCCAAAGTGCAATATTTCAACTATGAATGATTGGACGTTTTCCCAGATTCCCATAAAGTCATTAAACACAGTGTAAAGGGTCACCCATAACATAACCAAAAGATCAGGGCATGCAGAACTGGAGCAGATTGTCAAGACAGCCCTGGTTTTCAAGGAGGTGAACACAGACTTTCAACTGCACAGCCTTGGAGGTAGCCATCATAGTGAAAATAGGCCTTGTAAAGCATTCTCTGGTGAGGTCTCTTTTATAGCTCTGCAGTCTCATAAAAGCAGCAGCCAAGAGCTCTTCCGTCCCTGGGGAACGTGTCTCGTGGAACTTTCCTTTGGAGAAGTCTTCCCTCTAGTAAGATCCAGTCTTTAACCAATTCCAAGTGATCTTCCAAAACTGAGAAATCACTAACTCTCACGCTGTTTTTTCTGAATGCTTTTGTGGCAAAGTGTCATCTAAAAGAATAAGGAAGATGCCCAGGGGATCTATCTTATTTTAGACCTCTGCACAGAAGTAACAGGGGATTGGGTTGTCACCTATGTTTAGTGAACCATTCTGCAGAATTTGATAGCTGTAATGTGAATTTTTTATTAAACTGTATGACTGTTCAGCAAACTAGTGGGGAAGTAATTATTTTCTAGCCCACTTGGTAAAATGTGAAGGCCTACCCTTGGCATCAGCTGGAGGTGTTCTGCCTGCAAAAACAATGCTGCTACGGGAAGAGCCCTCCAAGAAAAACTGAGGAGACGTATCATCAGCCAGCTAATCATTGGGATGTGCGCAGTAGCTCAGCAGACAACTGAAGTTACAGCTTTCTGATCACCTTCACGAATGGAGGGTCTCCCTTAGTGCCCCGGAGGTCCGAGCCTGCTACCTCAGCAGAACGCTTGGCTTCCAGTGGCGTGGGAAGGAAAAGACGAGATTGGGAATCAGCTCCTCGTTTCTCCTTTAGCAGTACAAAGCATTACCAGTGGAGTAAGGCAGGTCACCATGCAGATTTAAATGTTCACAAAGAGTTTGTTTTTCTCAGGAAGTACTCAGTCCAGGATGGAAAATAAACTTCTTTAATTTTGCTTTTGACATCTGCTATAGAGACAGCTCCTTATGGGGCTGCAGCAAGAGGCACTTCGAAACCGAGGCAGAAAATTTGGTCCGTCTGTGACACACAAAAAGCCCATGCAGCCCATTTCATGCTTTCTTAGGGCAGCAACAGACAGAGAAGCAGAGACTGGATGCGGAGTTGAACTTTTCACAGTCCTGAGTATGTTTGGGTAAAGGCTTTGGCTCAGTTTGTTATGCCAAAATACAACCAGGCCATGAATCTGGATTTTCCCAAAGTTCAAATGCAACCGTATTCAGACTCCTCAGACCCTTGTTTATTTGGCATGTTGTGACATTTACACACACACAGAGGGACTCATTTAAACCATCCAACTAAAATCCTCCTACAACCACAAACGCATAAAATTTGAATGCCTTTTTTTCAGACATTTTGGCTGAAATAAAACTTTTTTACAGTAATAAATAACAGAATAATTATTTTTACTTCCTACACAGGAACTCAAATGTTTGATTGATTTTGCTCTTTTTGGCAGAGCTGATAGGTCTGAAATAGTTTTCCCTGGCATCTCAGCAGCAACAGTTCCCATTAACCCTATAGACTCCTGATGACCTAAACTCAACTTCGGGTTATTTGATTTTTTCCTTCTCCCTCCTACCCACATGGGAATGCGAGAGAAAACGTAACACAGCTCAGCAGTAATTAGAGCCTATCTTTTTTTTCCCTCACTGTCCCTAGTGTCTGTGCACCAGCTTAAGATAACTCTACATCTGTCTTTTCATAAACATGTGCTTTTCTACTTGGCAGTAATTTTCGGTGGGATCAGAGGATTTCTTCTATTTATCTAGTATTTCCTTATCCAACAGGAAGAGCAGAGAGCTGCTGTGCAGTGCTTAAAGGAAGTCAACTGATTGTACCTCCATTACACCTGAAAACCCCAACCATTTCTGGTGCCCAGAGCTTAGTGGTTCCTGGAAGCTCTGGACCGACCATCCCCACACTCTATAGAAGATTCTTCAGTGCGAAGGAAGCCATCTCCAAACCAAAGAGGGCCTGCACCGAGTAGCTGTATGGCTTGACGCTTCCCAGAAACCTCAGGCTGAGTGTGTGTGTGTCTGTGTGTGCAGCACACGCTGTCTGCACACATACTTCTGTCTGGGAAATGCCAGGTTCCACTCACCATTGGCAAATACTTATGTTTAATGAGAACTACTGTGCTGACAGGTCTTTGGCTGCTTTGATTACATGTGAACGGTAAAGACATTATTGTTCTCGCTTGTGTGACTAGACCCACATGCTTGCCTGCCCTGACTTGTTCCAAGCCACTTCAGTTTTGGTGGCCTCCATGGCAGACATTTGTCTCATCATTCACCTGAGCTGATTCAACTACCACCAAACAAACCCAGCCCATATCCAGTTTGCCCATATTCAGGCACTGGCCAGTTTGAATCAGTAATGTCCTTCAATCTTCTGGCAATATTTATATATGGGAGAAAGATACAGAAGATTAGACTTTTATTAATATAACTTAATTTAAATAATTTGTGAAGAGTTCAGAAATTAGGAGCTCCAGGTGGAAGAGACAGTGGGATGAAGCACAACACGGGAGGCTTTTCCCAATGAACACTGTTGTGATTATACCAATTTTGAACTGCAGAAACTAACACAAAGCAGACTAACATGCTGGAATAGTGTTTGGAATACATTTGGTGTCTCTACATCACCGCTGGAGGACTCTTGGATCTGCTTGACCATCATTCTACTAGCAAATTGTTCCAGTTTCTGTGGTCTGGAATGCTTAAGAAGCGAAGGATCTTTGTATTGGAGAAGATCCCTCTTCCCACTGCACTGAAATATACAGCACTGTAGGTATTTAGCTAAATACCTGTTCCACCAGGGGCTATATTTTTCCAGCCCCCATCCCGTCAGCCAGCACAGTCTCTCTGCTACCTTAATCTTTCCAGTTTGAACTTTCCTTTTTTAAACTCTAGACACCTTTCGAGTCTTCTCAGCTGTTCTAGAGAAGTTGTATGAAATGAGGCACTAACACCCGTGTGTTCCCTGATAGCAATCAGACTATAGATGGGGATCCTTGCAGAGAAGACAAAAGCACAAAGAAGTCTGGAAAATAAATTCACTTATAGTGGTGATTTTAATTTTGTCTGGACAGATATCTTGACATCAGCCTGAATCTTTTGTGCTTTACTGGTTCTGCGGGGAACCAGTAAAGATTCCTGGAAGGTTCTGCCTTCCACAAACAGTTCAAGTCTTTGGTGGACTTAGGCACCTTCTGGACACACCAGTTTGTCCACAAGGACCCCAAGGAGTCACTTCACTGCAGGCACTGTCTCCATCTAGGCCAAGGTGTCTGTGTATAATCTGTTTTGGGGAGACTGACACTGGTTTACCCATATGATGGCTGTGAGGATAAACATGTTATTGGAGATATGTAGAAGTGGAGGGCTGGAGAAGCGTATGTGATAGAGTGGCTGTTGTGTATGAGTAAGAGATTGTCTGTGTGTGTGTGCATAATCTCATTCAAATTATACAGGCAGGATCCAGCATCTGAGAATCATTTTCTCTAAGGATTATAATTGTAAAGTTTAACCAAATAAATATTGAAAGATATTATATAAAACTCCCACACAAGGCCTTGCAACCTGAAACATAAAATATACATACAGCAGATTCTGCTCACCACAAAACTATGCCAGGAATATAGGAGTATCTTTTTATATAGATTGGCTTGCATCCCATTCCAGGGTCCCAATAAACATTCATGGATCGCTTGGAAATCACAGGCATCTATGAGCTGTCTTGCCTGCCCTCCCTTTTTCAGCTGAACATTTAGTGCTGAGTTGATAAAGCCCCTCACTCCTTCCTCATCATTCTAGTCTCCTTAATTCCATCAAGTAATTCATATGGTGCAGTTTCACTAGCTAAATAATTTTTGAAAAGTTAAGCCCCTTTTGGGGCTTTTAAAACAGCTGGCTGTAGGACTGACTCAAAGTCTAATCTGTATCTCTCCTGAGAGGGTACTTTTTTCTGCCTCCCACTTTCTTGATGACTACAGGACCCAATAAATACAATACTTTCTAATGTTCTAGCTGCTTGCTTGCCTTCCTTCTCACAGAGGGAACCACTATGCTGAGAAAACAGCTGTAAGAAAACTCTATAAATTCAGTCTTATACATTCAGAGCCTTGTAAAACCGACCAAGGCATGAATTCTCACAGGCACTATGTTCCTCTGCAGTGGTGTGCAGAGTAAAGCCCCCACCATCTGAACCCTCATGTCATGTGATGTGTGTTGACAGGCTGCTACTAGCACCCAGAAGTAGCTTTGGCCTTTCTTGGAAATTAGTGTGAATTTCTATTCTGCACCACTAGCTAGTGAACGTGTGTGTGTGTGTGTGTGTGTGTGAGAGAGAGAGAGAGAGAGAACAACAGCCACATCTAATTGTTCACCCCTTTCATGATGGTAATTGGTTGGCAGTTGCAAAGTCTGGGCATTAGACAGCAGTCATGTAGTCTTCAGGCCTGCTATTTCCATGGTAGCTGCTAATCTTTCTATATCACAAAGATATGAATGTATATCTGTCACGTTTCTCCCACTTGTATCTCCCATGAATAGAGAAACCTAAGAGCTCTTCACTGATACACCTCCAATATGGAACAATTGCCATTTACCTTGGAGATACTAAGGTCTAAAGAATAAGTTAGTCTAAAGACAGAAGTTCAGACTCTTATTGACCTAATGCCCTTGTTCTACCTTTTCTATCACAGATGGTTAGAAAACAAAAATGTTATTTCATCCTGAGTTACCTCTGTGCATTACAGACAGATGAATAGGCTCTTTCAAGCTACAGTACCGCACACAAATAAAAACAATATCAATTGTCATCGAGGAAGGAAAATCAGAGTATTATGAGAATGGGTGACCACAGACAAAACTTGGATGAGGTAGAACTGAAGGACCAGATGATGTTTGATTCCTTCTACTGAATGAATTCCGCAAAGTTTACTAACATACAAATAGTGATAAGACAAGGTGTAACAGATTTAAACTAAAAGAGAGGAGATTTAGATTAGATATAGGGAAAAAAATTCTTTACCATGATGGTGGTGAGGCCCTGGCACAGGTTGCCCAGAGAAGCTGTGGAGGCCCCATCCCTGGAAGCGTTCAAGGCCAGGTTGGATGGGGCTTTGGGCAACCTGTTCTAGTGGAGGGTGTCCCTACCCATGGCAGGGGGTTAATGATTCTATTCTATTCTATTCTATTCTATTCTATTCTATTCTATTCTATTCTATTCTATTCTATCCTATCCTATCCTATCCTATCCTTGTGGTCCCTTCCAACCCAAACCATTCTAGGATTCCATGATTCTATGAAATGGGGACAGGTGTCCAAATGGCTATGGAAGTGATGTATCTGCATGAATAAAGACTTCCACTCACCTAAGTTCATGATTATGAACTATTTCAGTACTATTTTTTAGAGGAGTATTAGGAAATGCATTAGAAGAACTGTTATATCACTGCCTATATCTGGTGGTTCTACTGGTATGAAACTATCCATCTCTCTTGGAGGCAAGCCTCTCATTCAAAGGGGGCAGGTCATACAAAGTGTGGGGAGATGTCCTTTCTGCAGTGACCTGCATAAAACTTGGTGGGACTGGCACAGTTTGCTGAAGAAAAGAGATGAGAAAGGCATCTGCAGTCAGTCTTTATATGTGGGCATGGCCTGTCTTCATTCACATCTCTGGGAATGAGAATAGTTTCAAAACTTCAAAAAGTGTTCTTCAATCTGAGTATAAAACACAAAGGCATACAGGTCAGTCAGCTGTGTTGGGCATTATTCTAAGAGCTTTTGGGGCAGATAAGTGTTCAGGGACAGAAACTGAATCCTGAATTCAGTGGCTGTTGTCAGATTTCGTTCAAGATCCCTGATGTGCTTATATCTGCCTTCTTCTGACCTAACCACGTGCAGCTCTGGGCCTGTCCGTTGGAGCACTTGAGGACCCCGTCCTGAGAGAACATCGTTAACGCAAACTCAGCAGTAGCCCAGCCAGTGCAGAGCAGTTGAATGAGTCACAGACTTTGTGGCACACAGAGGCTGCAGATGGAGATTGATGTTCATACTGAGAAATGCAGCCTCATTCTGTACTCGCTGCCATCTGGAGACAGAGAAATCAAATACAACTGGCATGTGCTAAAACCCCTCCACCCTTTTCTATGGTTTAATCTTGAAAATTGCATTTGTTTGGCAAAGGAAAAATGTATTAATTGTTCTGCAAATGTGACTAATAGTGGTTAGTCCTATTCTGCTGTCAGGAAAAAGGGCTGCAGTTGATTGCATTTAACTCCTGCTTGAAGCTGACATGTTTTATGCAAAGTTTTCAGACTTTTGCCAGCTTCAAAGCTAGCATTGCCCATCCAAAGCACTCTGGGGTTAGCAGAAAGACTGGCTGATGCATCCTGAAGCAGAGTCAAGTTCAAGATCTCTAGAACTTGAAGGAACTCAAGAGGTCTGAACACAAAACTGTTCCCTTCTAAATGGAAATATCTGTGTTTCTCATCCAGCCCATTGAGGCTGATTGCTGACTCCTTTAGCATTGTACCCTTCATTGATTTAAGCCTGCATCATTTCTAGATTGGATGACAGTAACACCTCCCTTATATCCAATCTGAATCTGGTAGAGGGTGCCATATTTTGTTTCTTATGCATGATAACTGTAGACACATGACATATTTGTCACTTAGAGGTTTCAGAGCTGAATGTCTGATCTGTACAAATTATTGGTCAATTATTGTACTCAGCCCTGGTGAGGCTGCACCTCGAGTACTGTGCCCAGTTTTGGGCCCCTCACCACAAGAAAGACATCGAAGCCCTGGAGCGTGTCCAGAGAAGGGCAACGAAACTGGTGAAGGGGCTGGAGCACAGGTCTTATGAGGAGCGGCTGAAGGAACTGGGCTTGTTTAGTCTGGAGAAGAGGAGGCTCAGGGCAGACCTTATTGCCCTCTACAACTACCTGAAAGGAAGTTCTGGCGAGCTGGGGGTCGGTCTCTTCT